>JAODPA010044923.1:0-11805 GCA_025585075.1 Nepenthes mirabilis | reverse complement strand
AAATAAAAGGCTTTAAGATAAATTATAATTTGACATATTAATATTATAGGATGCTTGAACTCGTCTCTATAATGTCAAAAAAAATATCTTATCAGCTTTATATCTTATATACATAAGATGTTTTGGCTCATCATTATGTACAAATTTACCTTTTATTATTGATACATCTTGAATCCAAATTTCGAATAAGTTCAAGTTAACTTGATCGTTTGAATCTAGCTTCATTCATTGAGTTTGGATCCTACACACCACTATAATAGATAAGAGGTCATGTGATGGCAGGAGGTTATCACACCAAAAATATTCTTACGCTCAAGTCAGTAAATAGCCTTCGAATTAAGAAGGCAAAGAAAATGAATGCAATGAGAATGCTGAAAAAGTGTTTGGAATGGTGAGTTGCTCTTGTTAAGAGAGGCTTTTGCGGGCTCATGAGGAGCGCTGGCTCTTAGCACCATATTCGCTGGAAACATAGTGGTAAAGACTGAATTGGTCACTGAAAGCATGAGAGCTTTCTAGTAGGGAGAGAGAGAGCTTGATGATGAAGGCGATTGTATGCAAGTATTAAGAGCGTTTTTGTTTGAGATCGAATGCGTGATCGAAAGCATGCCTTGGAGCGAGAACTCCATGGGTTTTTGTAGTTGAGATGTCGAGCGGCCTTCCTTGGGAAGGAAGGTTTGAATCCAGTGTTCTGTTGGGATTGCTTCCTTTCCTGGCGTGGTACTTTAATGGCGGTAATGGCTCCATAGATTGATTATCTTCCTTATATATTTTGTAACTGTTAGGGTTTATTATAGACAGGAAAAGGGATCTGGTGCTTTCCTGATGGGACGTGTACTGAATATGCTCGTAACCGTTACGATGGAGATTGCCTTTTGGGAGAGCATGAAATCAAGAGAGGACTGTTACTGGTTGAGGATGGAAGTGTGGGCCAAATTGGGCTTGGCCCTTGTGAGGCTTTCTCTTAGGCTAGCTTACTGGCGACACTTTCGATCAACAGAAATATTAACCATCTTCGTAAGCCAGTTATCCGTCCTAATGTCAAGCTTGGCCGGTCTCCTTGGCTTTTCATCCAGCCAACAGATGGCGTTAACCATCCAGGCCCAAATAGGCATTTGTGGATTTGGGTCATTCCTCCTTCTTGTGCTAGCCGCTATGGGCGTACCCATCACTAGCTCCCAATGCTGGTGATCTGGACTTTGACCTCCAGCATGTTCATGATGGCACGTGCTTGACTAGGAAACCTTGATGAAGAAGCCGGCCGCAACTCTAGGTTTGTTGGTCATGTGACTTGGTGACCGTAAGGATCTACTGAACTGGTGAAGGAAGCGTTAACCGGAATCATTGACCGCCCAAACCAAAGTCTGGAGAACTTCTGAGGGAAGAGTTGACTGGATTCGTTGACCGGATTTGTTGACTATTTAGACCAAAATCGAAAGAACTTATAAGGAGATAGTTGACCAGATTCGTTGACCGTCTAGGCTAAGATTCAAAAACTTCTGAAGGAAGAGTGGACCACATTTGTTGACCATCCAAGCCAGGAATTCGGAGAACTTGTGGGAGTTGGAATAACATGCCATCATCAGCCAGCTTGTCAGTTGAAAAGGTGGTAAAGTGTTTGTACGTAGTGAATTTAGGATCTCGGTAATTAATACATTAGAGAATCTGATTCGATCGCACCCATTCAGGAAACGACACATGGCAGCAATGATGGCGCATGTTTACGAGATGGTTAACTTGTTTGGCATTCACACTGTCCCTTAAGTAGTCCGTTCATTTTATTTTCAAATTTCCCATGGTTTTCCTTTATCTTCCCTGAAAAAGTTCTAAGTGTTCTACAACTTCCTTTGCTTCCATATCCATGACTTTTGTTACACAAATAGCTTCGATCCTCTCAGAGACTGATACGAAGGAGTTGTACATGGAGTACAGCATCCCCAAGGTGACGTCTTTTGAGTTCCTAGTAAGGAGGACAGGGCGTGCTCGCTGCCCGAAAGTTGCATCATCATTTATGAGGCCCACCTGAAAAGTGGGCTGTGCCTTCCCATCGCCGATGAGTTACTGGAGATTCTAACCTCCCTCAGAGTCTCTATCGCACAATTCCACGCTAATGTTGTGTGGTTCCTGTGCACATTATGAATTTTTCTTCATCAGCATATGAAGCGACTGATGGTGGAGATTGTGAGGGTCTTGTTCTAGTTCAACCAGGGAATAGAGTGGATCTTCCTGGCCCCACGTGGTGGCGTCCAGATCAGCACCATCATATAAGACTCTTTGAAGAACTGGAAGAACCTGTTCTTCTTTATTTATATGGACGAGTCTGGACCGTTAGCCAGGAAGTGGGGTAAGGTGCCCAACATTTATACTAGGACTCCTGATGATGAGGAGACGGAGTCCCTAGAGTCGCTGTTTGATTTGGTGGAGGGCCACCTTGATGACTTTAGGAGAAATCACCTGGTCTCTCATGCTGAGACCAGGAAGGCGAAATGGGGTCCGCCCTCGCCAGAGCAGAGGATGAAGATGCCTTCCCAAAAGAGGAAGGTGGGTGCTATCGTGGTCAGGTTTGCTGGAGCGCTATCCAGTGTGGAGTCTCCCACAAGTCTAGGACAGAAGAGGGCGGTGACGACAGCGGTGGTGATGCCTTCTTCCTCCTCCTCTACTAAGCCAGGGAATGTTCTGGCTTGCCAGTTTTCAGGAGTTGGAGGTAGCTCTGGTGTTGGCAGTGTCTAGTCTGCCGTTGAGGCCTATAGGGCCAGACTGTGCTCTGCTACTAGCAGCGTTGTTCTGGCCCTGCCACAGCCGAAGCACCTGGTGCCATTGGAGCCTCCTACGGGGCCCTCAATGGAGCGAGCTATTGATCTGCCGGAGGAGACACCAACTGAGGAACCCAAAGAGGCACATGTAGAGCCTCCTATTGTGCCGATTGTTATATTATCAGAGGAGGCTACTTCTGGGGAGCTTCAGGAGGCACAAGGAGTGCCAATTGCCGATAAGCCTCAATTGCCAGTTGGTGCTAGTGCTGAATTGGTGGAGGAGATTGCGGCTGAAGAGCCTGCTTAGGCTGCGGGTTTGACTATGGAGAGGCCAGAGGAGTCCACCACCAAGAAGCCTGTGGGGACGGTGGAACTTGTGATGGAGCTGCCAGAGTCTGCGGTGGAGGCCACTTCTAGGCCTATTTAAGAGGGTTCCATTTCTAGTCCTCCGCCGCCAGGGCCAAGGTCTCACGTCAGGCTAGAAAGGCCGGTGCATAGGATTTGGCAGCTAAACTCTTGCAACTTTCTTTTTCCTCATTATTTTCGTTACTGACAATTAGCATTTTTGTAGGAAGACAAAGTTGTTGGCGCCGTTACTAAGGCTCTTATCTAGCGAGACTTGGTGATCTCCGACCAGGACAAGGAGATCCCTTGACTCGATGAGGAGCTGGAGTTGCTGAGGGTGGAGCACCAAGAGGACATAGCTGCTCTCCAGACAATGTTGAAAAATCTGGAGGAGAATGCCAAACTGAAGGAGGGGAATGTCAATTTGAGAGAAGCAGTGGTGACGGGCCTGGTGAAGGAGAACGGCAAGCTTAAAGAGGAGAACATCCTCCTCAAAGAAGAGGTTGATTGGGCTACGCGCATTGATCAGCTCACGGGGTAAATGACTACATTAGAGAATGAGTTGATTACTCGTGTTCGTCCCCACAAGGTCTTAAACATGCTATTGGCATGGTTATGGGAGTGGTCAACATTAGCCGGCGCATTACTCGGCTGGTGGACCCCAATTTTCAATTGAGTATCTTGACCCAATGAACCGGTCTGTCCAACGTCGTGTGAGCCTTGTGGAGTAGCCCTGGAGTGGTCAAGAGCCTTCACTGCCTCCTCCTGGGAGCTTTGCTCCTCCGTAGCTTTTCTGTACTCCTCACTTTCTTTTGTATACTTATGTAGATATATTGTAAGTAATAAAGCAAACAACTGTTTTATTATTATTGCATATTCCGCCTTTGTTGCCATTTTTTTTATTGTCTGCTGTATTGGCTGGCTAACTTGGTGAATTACACGTGAGTTGGCCGTCTGCCTTGCTTGAGGTGTTATTAGCGCTTTTTGAAGGACTTGAGTCCTTAAGAAGACATCAAGGTAGATCTCGATGTCATGTCAAGCCTGTTCGATACTCGTGCATGAGTGGAGGCTTGGTGGCACTGTCTAAGTGTTGACTTGGGCGGCCAGCCTTTGGTAGGAGTGCTTTGCTCCTGTCGACCGTCGTTGATTGATCACGCTATCTCCTTGTAAAGGAAGTTGTCACGTATACCACTTGAGCCCCCTAAGATTTTGACCATGAATGGGCCACTTAGATGACCATGATTTAGATACGACCATTTATAGGCTGCCTGGATGACTAAGGTTTAGATACGACTACTTATGGGTCACCTGGATGACCAGGGTTTAACTACGATCACTTATGGGCCACCCGAATAATCGGGGTTTAGTAACGAGCGGGTAAAAACCTACCCGACTTAGGGACAGTCTAGCTCGTTTAGTCCTGCAAACATACAAACATGAACACATACATATTGAACATAAAAATAAATAAAAGACAACACAATGCATATGGGAAAATACCTCTTTTATTAATTGAGAACAATATGTACATTTACAAACATACACATGAGTAACCTACCTAGACCCTTAATAGAAATAGCGTTTGAGGTAGATCGCGTTCCATGTCCTTGGAACCAACTTGCCGTGCTGGGTCCGGAGTTTGTGAGCTCTATTCCGCGGGATTGCGAAGACTTGGAAAGGTCCCTTCTAATTTGGGGAGAGTTTATTTCGGTTGCAATCTTACCCGTAGCCTCAATGCTTTGTAAGACCAAGTCTTCAACGTCGAACTGCCATGCTTTTACCCTCTTATTGTGAGAGCGGGCAATTCGCTATTAGTAGGTTGCCATCCGCATCCTGGCTACATTACGGGCTTTCTCTAACAAATTTAGGTGTTTTCGAATTTTCTGGGAGTTACTTTGAGGGTCGAAAGGCTTGATCCTAAGACTCAAAAGTCCGATCTCAACCAGGATTACCGCTTCAATCCGGTAGCAGAGATTGAAGGTGTCTCACGAGTTGGCTCCTTTGGAGTAGTCCGGCAAGACCAGAGGACGGAGGGTAGTTCGTCCACCCAGGAGCCCCCTGCGTCCTCCAACTTGGTCTTAAGACCGTGGAGTAGTGTTCGGTTCATGACTTCCACCTATACATTCACTTGAGGGTATGCCCCCAATGTGTAGACTAGCTTAATGCCTAAATTGGTACAATACTTGGTGAAACGTTTTCCTAAAAATTGGGTTCCGTTGTCAGTCACTATGACTTCAAAAATGCCAAATCTACTGACTATGTCCTAGCGGATGAATTCAAGAGCATTCTACTCTGTGATCTTGGCTAGTGGGATGGCTTCAATCCACTTGGTGAAATAATCAATGTCTGCAATAATAAACATTCTTTGCCCCGTTGCAATGGGAATCGGACTGAGAATATGAAGCCCTCATTGCGCGAAGGGCCAAGGAGCCTCGAGGGATCTCAGCTCAGTGGGCAGCTGGTGATGCAAATTACCGTAGAGTTGGCAGTTCTCGTACTTTTTCACGAACTCGAGTGAATCCTTTTTTATCGTTGGCCAGTAGTAACCTTGACATATGATCTTAAATGCCAAGTTCTTGCTGCCGATGTGCAATCCGTATATCCCAAGGTAGACTTTGCCCGAGGCATAGTCGGCCTCCTCAGGAGTAAGGCATCGGAGGTACGGAGTTGAGTAACCACGGCGATATAGTCGTCCATCGACCATTGTGTACCATCTGGCCATCTTCTTGATCCACTTGGCTTCATTCGCGTCTTCTAGGAGTGCTTCATTTGTCAGGTATCTTTGGTATGGGGTCATCAAATTTTCTACTTTGGAGATCTGCATTGCTTCCTGTTCCTTTATGCTGGGAGTGCTCAGAATCTCCTACATGTCCCTTGAGTATTGCTCTGGATTTTTGACCGCCGTCGCTCTAACAAGTTTGTCGGCCTTCCAATTCTCAGATCTGGGAACGTGGACCAAGGTTAGCCTGTCAAATCTCTGGGTTGCTTCCTTTACCTTGGCCAAGCGAGGGTTGCACACTTCAAAGTTTCCATTGACCTGATTGACAACCAGCTCAGAGTCGCTGTATACGGTCAATCATCTAGTTGAGCACTCTTTGACAAGTCTTAACCCAACTAATAGGGTTTCATATTCGACAGCGTCATTGGTGGCTGGGAAGTCGAGTCCAAGGGAGTACCTCACCTCAAACCCGTCAGGGGTCCTTAGGACCACTCCAGCACCGCGCCTAACTCTGTAGGCAATCCGTCTACGTTAAGGACCCATTCTGATTTCTCCTCATGCTATTTTGTGACCTCAGTGGGTTGTTCTTTGAGGATTAGTATTGTGGTCTTGACGATGAAGTCGGCTAGAGCCTGCCCCTTCATAGCTGGTTTGGGCAAAAATTCGATATCAAACTCTCCCAATTTGATAGCCCACTTTACTAGTCATCTAGAAAAATTGGGTTTCTGGAGGATGCTCTTCAAAGGCTGGTTGGTTAGAACAATCACCCGATGTACTTGGAAGTAATGCTTTGGTTTTTGGGTGGAGAGGACAAGCACCAAGGCTAACTTTTTCGCATATAGGTAGCGCATCTCTGGGCCGGTCAACGTCTTGCTCATATAGTAGACCGGCCACTGAGAATCAGTGTCTTGGCGCAAAAGGACGGAGTTAAGGGCCACCTCTGATGCCGCTAGGTAGAAGTATAGCTCTTTTTCATCCTTATGTGATGTAAGTAACGGTGGATTGGCCAGGTACTGCTTCAATTCATCAAAGGCTGCTTGGCATTCTGCTATCCAATTGAATCCGTTAACTTTTATCCTCCTTAGAGCCTTAAAGAAAGGTTGGTACTTGTCCTCTGACTTAGTTAAAAAGAGAGACAAGACCGCTAGTCATCCAGTTAGCCACTAGACTTCGTGGTGGAGCCATATTTGTAAGAGCTTTGATCTTCTCCGGGTTTGCCTCGATCCCCCGTTGAGAGACGATGAAACTCAAAAATTTTCCTGAGGATACCCCAAAAATGCACTTAGAAGGATTGCTTTACTTGGTGCGTGCAAAGTGCCTTGAAGGACTCAACTAGATCGTGGATATGGTCGTGGGTGGTCTTACTCTTGACGAGTATGTCATCAACGTACCCCTCCATATTATGGCCGATTTGCTTCTCAAACATCTTGTTCATGAGCCGCTGGTAAGTGGCACCTGTATTCTTTAGACCAAAAGACATTACTTGATAGCAATAAATTTCTTGGTCTGTTATGAACGAGGTGTACTCTTCATGCTCGGGGCTCATCCGGATCTGCTTGTAACCCAAGTACACGTCTATGAAGCCCAACAGCTTGTGCCTGAACGCGGAGTCCACCAACCGGTCTATCCTGGGTAAAGGAAAAATGTCTTTCGGGTAGGCTTTGTTAACGTCGATAAAGTTGACGCATATTCGCCATTTTCGTTATTTTTCTTGACCAGGACGACGTTAAAGAGCCAGTACGGGTATTAGATTTCTCTGATGAAGTCGGCGTCCAGCAGCTTCTTTACCACTTCTCAAATGGCGATTAGCTTCTCCATGGAGTGATTTCTCTACTTATGCTTGATGGGCTCACGATCGAGATCGAGGCTCAACTTGTGGACAATTACTCCGACCGAAATCCCTAGCATGCTAGTGGGAGTCCATGAGAAGATATCAGTATTCTGTCATATGAACGTACTCAGTTCGTCGCGTAGTGTCCCAGTGAGTGTGCCACCGATCTGTACTCACCTTTCTGAGTCCTTCAGATTCAATGGAATTAAATCGGTTACCTTACCAGATTGCGCTTGCTGCAGAGTTGTTTCGTCTCGATTGTCGAGTTCTCCTACCGTCTTGGTGCTAACACTTGACGTGATTTGGGACATGTAACATGTTCGTCTTGTGACTTGGTCACCCAACACTTCACCTATACCGCCGGCTGTAGGGAACTTCATCTTAAGATGTGGTATCGAAGTGACAGCCCCGAACGCTGTTAGGCACGGGAGGCCTAGTATAGCGTCATATACGGAGGGTAGGTCAACTACTAAGAAGGTGAGTGTACCACTCGCCGTTCTTAGTTATGTGCCTAGGGTGACCTCCAATTGGATCATTCCTTGGACGGACACTAGCTCGTTGTCAAGGCCGTATAGCGGGTCTTCGATAGGATTTAACTGATTCTTTTTTAAACTAAGTTTAAAAAATGCATTAAGATAAAGCAAATCGCGAGAACTTTTATTATCAATAAAAACTCATTTTAGTTGGTAGTCAACGCTACCGTTCGAAACAAGTGTGGATACAACAAGGGGATTTGCATGGGAAAAATTATATGTTCCAAGTCATTGTTGCTAAAGCTAATGACATCGTCTTCAGTACGCTGCTTCTTCCTCCCAATCTGCTACTCATTGCGATCCGCCAGGTTCTTGGCGGCCCATTGCGACCCGATTCTAGTCAGGGTTCTCGACGGACCAGGTGAGGTGGCATCTTCAGATCATCTCCTCCATCTCCCGCTGAAGAGTCATGCAATCTTCCATGGAGTGTCCAGGAGATCAATGAAAATCACAATACTTGGTTGGATTTCCTCCCTTCGCTTTCTTAAGTGGTTTTGGCCACTTAAGGAACTTCTCCCCACGGATCTGTATAAGGATGTTCAAACGCGTGTCGGTCAGGGGCGTCATGTTGATTGGCCCGTAATCCCTTCGCTCTAGCTGTCCGGTCATGTGATACTTTCTACGGGAGTAATTACTGCCATTGTACTTTCTCTTTCCCTCAATTCGGAAAGAGCAAGGCAGTTCAGTCCGCTCGGGATGCTTAGCCTCATTGGCCTCCTCTACTGCTGTGTAGACCCTGGTGATAAACTCCACCTCCCGAAAGGTATACGGATTCTTGTGAGTACGTGCCTAAAGAAGTCCCTATGTCTCAACACGAAGATGAAACAACCAAGCTTCATCTCCTCCGTGAGCTTGGGGATCCATCTGGCTTCTATCACGAAGCGATCCAAAAAATTTCGCGAATTCTCTCCCTGCTTCTACTTGATGTGGGAGAGGTGCCAAGTTTGCTTTTCTTCTTGACGGCCTAAGTCGTATTGTGCCAAGAAGAGATCAGGCAGCTCCCTAAAGCTCCTGATCAAATATGAGGGAAGATGATAGAACCAGATGTGAGCATCTCCCTTCAGCGTAAGTGGGAAGTAGCGGCACATCACTGCTTTCTCCAACTCTTGTAGACTCAGATGAGTGTGAAAATTATTGAGGTGATCCATAGGATTCGCGCTCTTATCATATGAGTCAAGGGTGGTATCTTGAACTTTGCCAGCATCTTGACTTAGACAGTTTAAGATCTCCGCTGTGAAAGGATATCTATCAAGGTCTATCGGGTGCTCGTCGTCCTTAGACACGCGGTTCCAAATCTTCTCCAACATTGGATCTGCCTGAGTGGTGTTGCCTGATCTTCTAGAGTTGAGGTATATTCTCAACTCCGTTCTTTTCCTGGGGTAGCACGTAGCCAGCCGGTTACTGCCACCAGTGGATTTGACGACCCGAGAGGCTTCCTCCTTAGCTTGGATCCTGTTCTCCACCAGCGAATATCGGGGGTTCCTTCGCTATGGGTTTTCCTCTTGAGTCATGCTACCTGATCACTCTTCAAGTCTTAGGCGGCTTTGAGCATGCGAGGCCTCCTGAGCTTGAGTGTTGGTTGGTCTTCTGGACCTCTTGGCCGGCTACTTCTTATTCTAGCCTCCTGTCCTAGAGGTCGAAGTAGGGACTGTTGCGGGTAGAGCCCCCTGCTGTGCATTCTCTTGGGGGGAGCAGAAAATCTGGAGCATTTTATTCATATTGTTCATGTGCTCCACTAGGTTCTAAAAAAATGGGGCAGGTATCCCGTTGACCACCCCGTTGTTCAGATCACCAGAAGTGTGGTTCTGGTCGGGCGAAATCACTTCTCTAGTGGGCTCGCTAGTTTGCGCTATTGTGTTTACCATTCTGATTGATACTGTTGATCTAGAAGGTGAAGCTGAGGAAGGTATTGGAGAAAAGTGGATAGCTTTTTGTAAGCGTTCCCAAAGACGGTGCCAATGGTGCGTCCTAAATTTAAGTTTCGAATAGGTTCAGGTCAACTTGATAGTCTGAATCTGATTCCGTTCATTGAGTCTGAATTCTGCACACCACTATAACAAATAAGAGGTCAGGTGACCACTAGAGGTTATCACACAAAAAAAACTTTGACGCTCAAGTCAATAAACAACCTTCGAATCAATAAGGTAAAGGAAATGAATGCAATGAGAATGCTGGAAAAGTGTTTGGGGTGGTAGGCTGCTCTCGTTGAGAGAGGCTTTTGCGGGCTTGTGAGGAGCGCTAGCACTTAGCACCATGTTCACTGGGAACGTAGTGGCAAAGAGTAAATTGTTCACTGAAAGCGTGAGAGCTTTCTAGTAGGGAGAGAGAGAGTTTGATGATGAAGGCAGCTATATGTAAGTATTAAGAGCGTTTTTGTCTGAGATCAAATGCGTAATTGAAAGCGTGCCTTGGAGTAAGAACTCCATGAGCTTTTATAACTGAGATGACGGGAGGCCTTCCTTGGGCAGGAAGGCTTAATTCTTGTGCTCTGTTGGGATTGTTTCCTTTTCTGGCGTGGTACTTTAATGGCGGTAATGGCTCCATGGATTGATTACCTTCTACGTTTTCTAACCGTTAGAGTTTACTACAGGCAGGAAGAAGGATCTAGTACTTTACTTATGGGACATGCGCTGAATATGTTGGTGACCGTTACGATAGAGATTGCCTTCTGGAAGAGCGCAAAATCAGGAGAGGACCATTATTGGTTGAGGACGGAAGTATAGGCCAAATTGAGCTTGACCCACATGAGACATACTCTTAGGCTAGCCTACTGGCAACGCTTCCCGTTAACAGAAATGTTGACCCTCTTTGTGAGCTAGTTGTCCGTCCTAATGTCAAGTTTGGTCGGTCTCCTTGGCCTTTTATCCGGTCAAAGGATGGCATTAACCATCCAGTCCCATATGAGCCTTTATGAATCTCGGCTGTTCTTCCTTCTTGCGTCAGCCCTCTATGAGCGTGCCCATCAATTATAATAATTTAAACCTTCAAACATTAATTTATATAGTTTTGGTAAAATTAGATAATTTTATCTAAATAAAATATCACATGCCCATAAATTAACAAAGACACATCTTTCAATCACGAATGTGAAAAACCAACAATTCTATCTATTGATCAAAAGGTATGGCGGTTGATTTTCTTTTTTTTTTTTTGGTAAGCAAGTAAATTTTATAAATGAAAGTGGAAAAAAGATACAGAAATAATGATCTATCTCCAAGTGTTTTGCCGACTTGGATTTAGATCAAAGACGTTGGGGCATACCTCGAGCACTGTGAAACATTTCACGAAACTAAAAAAATAAAACAACGGAGTAAATAGAATTACATCCGCAAAGGCCATCAACTAGAACAATCAAAAGGAAGATAGGAACATGGTTGGAGACTTGCACATCCACCCGTCACAATGCACTTTGGCCCTCTAAAACACGAGCCAAACCACTAGCTCGGCCAAATTGGGTCTCGTAGGGAAAAGAGGACAACACCCCGGCGAGAGGGCAGCAACTTGTCCATGTGCAACAAGATCACGGGCTCATCCACGTCATCACGGCAACAGCAGGTCAGCCGTCTAAATCTCAGCCAATCAACCAACACACCCGACAAGGATCAGGCGGAGATAGAAAAATAAATA
>JAODPA010044912.1:0-11805 GCA_025585075.1 Nepenthes mirabilis | reverse complement strand
CGGGCACAGCGTGGTTTGAAAACGGGTTGGGCGAGAGAGAAAGCTACAGTAATCAGCGTGGTTTGAAGGAAGTGGGGACCGGAGTGGATATGCGTGTGATGAGGCCGGAGTGGCTTCGCAGCCGGAGTGCCTGGTTTGTTTAAAGGCCGGAGTGTGATTGAGTCAGTTGATTCCAGAGTGCAATTCTCTGGAGTGCATTTTGCCGGAGTGCATTTTTGCCGGAGTGGGATTGAGTCAGTTGAATCTGGAGTGCAATTTGCCGAAGTGCATTTTTGCCGGAGTGGGATTGTGAAGAATAGCACGATGATCCATGATGCTGGCAGTGGAATCTTGATGCTGTTTTGGTTAGCTGTTCTTCTGGTGGTGGTGAGGAGGACGGAGATTTTTTGTTCCCTCATCGGCCGGAGTGGATTTGCGTGAGATGAGGCCGGAGTGGCTTTGCAGCCGGAGTGCCTGTTTCGTTAGAAGGCCGGAGTGGGATTGCATCAGTTGTTTCCGGAGTGTAATTTTCCGGAGTGCTTTTTGCGGGAGTGCTTTTTTGCTTGAGTGGGATTGAGTCAGTTGATTGCGGAGTGCAATTTGCCGGAGTGCTTTTTGCCGGAGTGCATTTTTGCCGGAGTGGGATTGAGTCAGTTGAATCCAGAGTGCATTTTACCTTTTTTTTTTTGGTAACCAAGTATTTTGGATTAATGGGAGAAAAATAAGTTACAAGATTTATGTTTTATCTCCAAGTAATTTGACTTGGAAATAAAACATAATATGCTAGGGCATACCCTGAGCAACTTGTACGAAAAATAATACAAAAAAACCTCCAGGAGGACAACTTTCATCAAAAACGACAAAATATGAAATCTGTCTAATGTTACACACGAACAGATAATCATCAAGAACGTTATCATTCTTCACATCAGCCACTTTGGCGTCAAGTCCAAATCGGCAATCTCGAGTCCAACTCGGCATATAAGCAACAAAGCCAAACCGGCATTGAGATTGGCAATGGAAATCGGCCACAAGTTGGTAGTTGAAATCCGTATTGAAATCGGCAATTGTACTCGGCCACAGAAAAGCCAACCTGGCCAAATTCGACATCGGCATTTGAAATCGGCAAGTGAAAAGGCAAGGAGAAAGCATACCGGCAAAATTAGAAGGCTGGCCGCTTCAGCAGGAGATCATCCCAATCGCGCCATCAAACTGGCCATGAAGGAAACCAAAACCGATCTTGCCACTTCAGCAAATGGAGCTGAAATCCAAACCGGAACAATAGAGAGCAGAAACTGGAATGCTCATTCCACGTCAGCAGTTTGGATTCCATTCCGGCAAATAAGCCAGTGCAAACCGGCTTTGCACAAGTGAGAGAACGAATCCCTTTCCGACATATGAGCCTATGCAAACTAGATAAAATCATCCAGCCCAGTTACTTTCCATCTGCCTAGCAACAGCAAGGAACCAAAACATCAAACGCAGCAGAGACTCTGCAATTCACGGTCCTCCAGAGGGAACCCTCAGCTCCAGCAAAAAACAAGGTTAACCCCTGCACTCTAAAGTGCCAGAAGACGGGTCTTGACTAGCCACACCTTCAGCAGATCCCCCCAGCCACATCAAAGGCCAAGCTGCTTCGACAACGAAAGCAGCATACCAAATGCAAACCGGACAGCAAAAAATCAAACCGGCCATGAAGGAAACCAAGACCGATCCTGCCACTTCAGCAAATGGAGCTGAAATCTAAACCGGGACAATAGAGAGCAGAAAGTGGAATGCTCATTCCACGTCAGCAGTTTGGATTCCATTCCGGCAAATAAGCCAGTGCAAACCGGCTTTGCACAAGTGAGAGAACGAATCCCTTTCCGGTATATGAGCCTATGCAAACCAGATAAAATCATCCAGCAAAATCTCCAACAAGACCCAGTTGCTTTCCATCTGCCAAGCAACAGCAAGGAACCAAAAAGATCAAACGCAGCAGAGACTCTGCAATTCACAGTCCTCCAGAGGGAACCCTCAGCTCCAGCAAAAAACAAGGTTAACCCCTGCACTCCAAAGCGCCAGAAGACGGGTCTTGACTAGCCACACCTTCAGCAGATCCCCCCAGCCACATCAGAGGACAAGTTGCTTCGACAACGAAAGCAGCATACCAAATGCAAACCGGATAGCAAAGCCCTCCAGATCCATCGACAAACAATCAAAATTGCATACAAGATTCCACCTCAAGTGAAACCACACTGCATCTGCCAGCACCGACCCATCCATGGTCAGGGCATGCTGCAGCAGAAGCAATCGCTGGCCAGCCACTGTCACAACCAGGAGCAGCACCTCCAAGAGACAGACACAGCACTAGACAACCTATCCTACAAGTTCCAGTATGAACCAGAGGAATGTCAGCAGCCCCAAACCAGAGAATGTCAAACCAGTTCCAGTAGACAATCAAAATTTTCCAGTAACAAACCAGAGGAGCAAAAAAACTGAGAATCAGCAGCCCCAAACATGAATGTCAAAGCACTCCATGATGGCGACAATCAGTAAGATTACCACCGTAACACTAGGCAATCCAAGATGTACAACCACCAGCAGGTACTCAGCAGCCTACAGCATCTCTATCACCAGGCAGGTGGCAAGCACAAGCAGTGTTAGCCCTTTAGTCTAAACTGCGTCTACGAGCCTTAGCCCTTTTCCATTCTTTATATTGCAACTCCCACCTTTCCCGAAGGGAGGGCAAATAGGTGGTGCCCGGCTTCTTTGGTGGTCCCAGCCCAGCAGCCACATCCCCGACAGAAGACACCACTGGAAGATTGACTTCCATAGGTTTACATGAGAAAGGACGGCCAGCGGGATCAAGTTGATTCAAGCAATATTTTCGAGCAATCCGAGAGATAGATTTAGGGGTAATATCAGGATCAATCTCGGCGGACGGACCAGGAGCAACATGAAACGGTGAGGAAACATGGGCCAACGCCAAATCAGCTTCAACCGAACCCACAGTATCTACATTAGAGATACTGGGTGAGGCACCAGCACTGTCAGCAGCATAGGGGCCAGCATCAGTCGGACAGCTTCCAACTGCACAAGATGAGCCAGCCTCAAAACGCTCAGCCCTTCTAAACCTTTCCAGCAGGGGTGAGAGTTCCTCCACACCCTCATAATATTCAGAAGCTAGGAGCGAAAGCTCAGCACTGCCAATTTCCTTTTCCGCTATATTAATGGCATAAGCCTCCTCCTTCGAGACAGCTGTATCATCCTCAGAACCAGAATTAGGTCCTGATAAAGGGTCAAAATTGTGGCTCAGCTTCACGTCAATCTCAGGTTGGACAGAAACCAAAGGACACGAAAGGGATGATCCATCTCCAACCACAGCGCCATCAGAATCCAGTGGTAGGGGAGAGTTATTTTGCTTAGACTTTGGATCCTCTGCCACCAACACAGAGTTGCTTTGTTAGGATTTGCAGTCAATCAAGCATCCATTAGGCTTCCAATGATAGATTACCTCCACCTCAGCTGTCCATGAAGGCATCTCGGCTCCAACAGATACCCAAATTTTATCAGGGAGAGTGACATCCCTACCCACCTCCACGTAAATTCTTGCAGCTTGCACATATTCCAATCGAGCAGTTCGTGGATCAAGACAGAGAGGTCGCCCCACTTGACTCGCAATCCAACTTAAACCAAGTGGGGTCCAAAACTCAAAAGGAACATTTAGCAGGCTGATCCAGACGGGAACGGACTTATGGGATTCCAGATTCAGAACCATGCCGGGAGTCCAACGTTTAAGAAATAATGGTTTTTTTCGAAAAAACCAAGGCCCGTGCGACAAGCAGGCGGACAGTTGAGCATCAGAATTGAAACTGAAGAAGAAGAAACCCTTACCATTAGTAGCAACATGGTTAATCCCATATTTTTCCCAGATACTTCTAGCAATGGAGCTTACAGCCAGGAAGTGAAGAGGCTTTTCGGTGAAAAACCCAACCAGAGTGGATCCCCAAAACTCCCGGGATTGTAAAGTGACATCCTCCGGAGGAATGAGGGGTTCGACACCAATGGGAGAGAGGCGAGGGAAGTATTTTAGAGTATCTAAGGTGCGTAAACACCTGCTCTGGGAGGAACGAGACCAGGAATTAGGTTTGGGAACTTTAGAAATCGTACCGGCCGAGTTCTTCTGGAGGACTTTCGCCCAAGAAGGAGGAGCAGAGTCTTCGATCACAAGGTCATTTCGGGGACCATTGGATTTCACAAAAGACAAAAAAGGAGCATCGGGGGCCGGTGAGGGAGTACATTTTACCGGAGTGCATTTTGCCGGTGTGCATTTTTTCCGGAGTGCATCTTGCTTGTCTCGCCCTTTGCATGGGGTAAGGAGAAGCGGTTTTACATAAATTTGGGATTTTGCCTGTATTTTGTTATTTGGTCTAGGTGGGCCGGGTTCTAAGTGGCTGGTTTAGATGATATACATCTAATTGTTTTTTTCTTTCGATTGGTTCATGATTCAGTTCATGATGATGCTCGGGGTATGCCCTAGCTCTTTGTTCTAATTCTAAGGTGGCAAAATACTTGGATTTAGAACATCCTTTTGTAAATTTTCATTCATTTTAATGCATTTACTTACTTACCAAAAAAAAGGAGTGAGTATTATACTCTCTTTGGCCGAAGTGGCCAGGCGTGAGTTGTGGCCAGAATGACCAAGTTCCGGAGTGATTTTTTTGATAACAGGCCGAAGTGGCCTTGAATAAGAGGTATCCGGAGTGCCTTTTTTTCACTAAAAGGCCGGAGTGGCTTGTGCGAAGGCTTTTGCTGGATTGTGCATTTTGTCCAGATCGGCAATTGATTCCGGTTTGCACAGGTTAATTTGCTGGTTTGGAATCCCACTGCTGCGTGGAATTTAGAGCATTTCGGTTTCTTCAATCTATTGTTCCCGGTTTGGAATTCATTGCCGGTTTGAATTTTCTTTATGCTTGTGCTGGCTGCGGTAGTGTAGGAATGCAAGGTTACGTTGGAGCTGGAGCTGGCGGATTTGAAGTCAGCCATGTTTGCTGGCTTGTTTGATCATTTTATTGATCTTGCTGCTGACCGGGCTGCACAGGCTCTTTTGCCGAAATGGAACTGTGCTGGCGAGGAAGGTGTGCAATCCGGTTTCTGCCCTCTTTGCTCCCGGTATGGTATGAAGTGGCCTGATCGGTTTCTTCACTCTATTGTTCCTGGTTTGGTGCCGGAATGGAATCACTGCTGACGTGGAATGAGTTTTCCAGGTTCTGCACTATATTTTCACGGTTTTGCCGGAATGGAATCAATGCCGGTTTCAATTTGTTTGCAAGCCGGTTTGCACAGGGTCAACTGCCGGAATGGATTATGATTATTGCGTAATCCGATTTCTGCTCCATTTGTTCCCGGTTTGAATTTTTGATGCATCTGCTGGCTTCGACGCTGGCTTGGTCTCAGCCGGTTTGCCGACGTGGACCGGGGTAGTTACTGTAATGCCCCTTTGCTGCCGGGTGATGCAGTTGGGCTTGAGTGATGGTTGCTGGTTTCATCTTGCTTCATTGCTGAAGATGTGGAGCTGGATTTAAGTGTATTGCCTTAAATTGGCTTGTTTTGTTGTTTAGGAATTGCTTTATTGATGTTAGAGCAGTTTATTTGTACTGCACGAATACCAGCATTTTTGTCTTTCTGTTGGTCTTTTCGTTGTATCTGAGTGCTCGGGGCATACCCTAGCAACTATGGCTTATCCCCTAGTCGGAAAAACACTAGGTGATAAATCATTACTTGTAAATTTTTTTCCCTATAATCCAAATCACTTACTTACAAAAAAAAAAAAAAAAGTGTTTTGAGGCCGGCGTGACATTGCGTATGTCGAAGCCGGAGCACATTTTGTTCTCGTTAAGCCAGAGTGGTGTGCGTTGCGGATGCTGATGTGTGCCTTTACACACTTAAAAGCTGGAGCTGGTCTGCTTTTTTTTTTTGGTAAGTAAGTGATTTGGATTAATGGGAGAAAAAAAATTACAAGTATGGATTATCCCCAAGTGTTATTCCGACTTAAGGATAAACCAAAAAGCTAGGGCATACCCCGAGCACTTTAATACAACCGATGAAACCAACTAATAGATAAAAATGCTGGTATTCATACTACATAAGCAGCCACACAAATGCGGTTCCTAAACAAAATAAAAGAAACAACAAAAAAGCCACTCCAAGGGCAAAACCCAAAATCAGCACCTGCATCCGAGAGCAATCCCTGAAAGCATCTTCAAAACCCGGGAGTAAACAGCAGCCGAGACCCCTTCGTCCAAGGTCAGCTGCGCAACATCATCCATCAGCATCCACGATGTGAATCAAAGACGGACAAGCTAGCTGCACCTACAGACAGCAGCTACACCGAGTGCAGCAGCTACAGAGGCCACAAGCCAGCATCATCCAATGCAGTATCCTCATTTCACCAATCCTGGGCCAGCATATCACCATCCACAACCTCAAAAACTGCCACTGGATGATGCCTCCTCCAGTGACCGCATTGTGACAGCCTCACAGAAAGGCAACGCATTAACAGCATCAAAAGCAGACAAAAACAGTTCAGCCAAGGGGGCGTCCACAGCAGTCCAACATCCGACTGCTGCAACAACTCCAGATACACATCCTCAGCAAGCACCTTGCACCAGGATCAACAATCCAGCATTGCAGCTTAAACAGCAACACAGCCACAGCTAATGTGAGATACCACAGGTTCCATCGAATCCAAAGAGTAGTAGAGCCAAGGCCATAACAGTGCTGACACCCATTTCAAGCACAGCAGAATAACTGCCCGTCCCGATAAAGAAACAGCACAAATCAGTGCCCACAGCAAGAATAATAATATCAGAACTGCAGCAGTTGCTGCATCAACTTAAACCCAACAGGCCAGTTGCCCACACACATGAACAACCAATGGATATGGAAATTTCAACAGCCAGCTTAGCAGACTCATCAAAGAATTTCCATGTTGTCAGCTTAAACTACCATTACTACACAGCAACTATAGAGACTAAAATCAGCAAAGCTGGAGCTGGTCTGCGTGTGTTGAAGTTGAAAAGTCATTTTGATGCCGGAGTGTCATAAGAGGCCGGAGTGGCTTCTTGATGCTGGAGTACTTTTTGAGATGGGTATGGTTGGTTTACAATAATCGAGCATTATTGTAGTTTTTTTTAATGACTATTGTCATAGGATTAGGGGTCTCTCCTGTTTTATGTTCTTTCTCCAAGTCGGTAAAACACTTGGTTATGAACATTTTTTTAAATTTAATGTAATTAATTACTTACCAAAAAAAAAGAAATTTATGTGGGGCGGGCCATTGATTACTCCACGGAGAAATTTTTAAGCGTCAATGAGGCAATGGCACTGCAATGTGAAACTTGGAAGCCCTCAAAATCTCAGAAAAAGAAAAAACCTAAAAAACCCAAGGCTTCTCCGGAAGCCTTGGCCCTATGATGCTATCATTTTCCTTTCGGCTGAAAATATTTGCTGCTTTTGGATTGGCATGGAGCAGGGGCTTCACTCAGGTGATTGTGCTGATGCCCAAGCAAATGATAAGCTTTCTTTTGAAGCTGGCAATGCCCCACTGGTCTGCTGAAAGTTCTACTGTCATTTTGCTGTTTATGCTGTAGCTGATATGCTGGATGGAGCCGAACTGCTACCGTAGCCTTTGATGCTCAATAGTTGGGTTATTGCTGTGGTGATTTTGGTTGTTGTCTTATGAGGCTTCAATTTTCTGATTTGTTGGGCTCCAACATCTGCCACTGTTGGATGATAGCAGATGGTGCATGAGATTGGTCTGTATGCTGTTGTTTCTTTGTTTGATGCTGGGGTATGGAGACTGAATCCATCTTGTTTGGGCTACTTAGTAGTGTTTCCTTTTTGCTGGTGGAGTGTTGTATGCTGCAAATTGCTGCTGAATTTGCTGATGAACAGTAGCTCCTGAAGTAGGCGGTGCTGTAAAGCCTTTCTATGTTGCTGACCCCGTGTTGCCTCTTGTGGTTGCTATGCTGTTGTCGGTGGTTGCTGATGGTTGATTGGTAGCAATTGCAAGTGACCACTTCTCCGGCAAATTTTGTTTCACTTTGTTCTTGTTGTAAAGCCATTCACTTTGTTCTTGTGATGTTTGGCATATGCCATGCTCTTGTTGAGGACAGCTGAATTTAAATTCTGTGCTGAACGTGCCTCTTTCGGGTGATGCTGCTGGACTCATGCCATGTGCGTGCAGCAGGTGTGGTTTGCTGTGAAGAATAGGCAGCTGCTGATGGATATTTGCATGGAAATCCTACTGCCTTCATGAAATGATGTAAGCTGGATTGTATTTCTTCCAATTGTGCGAGAACAAATGGTTTGGTTTGCTGATTCTGCTGGAGGTGGTAGTGATGAATAGTTATTTAGCAGTGCTGTCTTTCCTGCCGCTGTGACCAGGAATAGCTCGGATAAACTGGTGCCGATCCGGTTGATCTTTCCTCTGGCCGCATCCTGTTATAGTGATTGGATGCTGCTAGAGATGGAAATTGGGTGCACTGTTGAATGTTGCGCCGGGTTTTCAGGATTTTGTTCTCCAAGTGGCCTTGGCAAGATGAATATGCACTTAATGGCCGGAGTGTATGGCTATGAGGCTGGAGCTGGCTTTGGCGGAGTGCCTTGTATATTTTTCAAATTTCATTTTGAATTTTCAACTCGTGTTCAGCGGCGCTCCTCCTTTCGCCGGGCGGCGCCGGAGCCGGCCACGGCCGGTCTCCTGGTTGCTCCGCCCGGTTGCCTCCTGCTTTTCGACTTCAGCTTTTTACCTTTCCGGAGAATCTGATTTGGCTTCGTCAGCGTTTCTCTGCGACTTCGACAGTGGCTGTGTGCTCGGTCCGAGTCCGTAAAGAATGTTTCCTATTCGCTGTTTCAGATTGTCGTCGGCGGCAAGTCTCTTCTTCTGAGGCTCGTTAGCTCTCTCAGGACCAATTTTTTCTTCTTCTCGGTTCACTCCTTGGCTTGAGCTAAGGTATGGCTGGGATTTTGGTGCTTCAGGCTTTTTCGTTTTCGAAGCTGCCTGTAGCTTTTGTCAGCTCATGAGCTGCTCGAAGGATCTGGCGCAATCGATTGTCTTTGCTGCCGGCTCTGATGATCCTCTTCCTGAGTACTCATTCCTATTGGACGGGTTGGGGGATGCCGTGCAGCTCTGGATTTGAACTTTTAGGCGAGGTACTGAAGAGCTGGCCGAAAATCTAATTGGATGCTAGATTCCCTTCGGGTGCGGTGAGATCCTTCTATTTGCTGCATTCTGATGTGGGTTGCCGTTTTGAGCTCCGGATTGCTGAGGTCTCAGTGGGCTGTTGTCTGATGTCAGCTGATTGTGCCATTTCTCGCCTCTCATGTTTGCGGGCATTGCTGCTTCATTCATGGGCAAATTTCACTGAATTTGTGGTTCTGTTCATTTTCTGAAGCTGCCTCCTCTGGCCTTTTGGTGGCTCTCGCACTGTGCTCTGGTTCTGGCACTGTATACTGTCTGGTGGGACTGGCTTATGAGCTGTCTGTGGACTTGTTTTGGTTGCTAATGACCCTTAGTGACGGTGGAGATCTTACTGATTGTCGCCATTATGGGGTGCTTTGATGCTCAGGAAGGTGTGCTGATGTGGTTTTTGGGGCAGCTGATTCGCAATTTTTTTTGCTCCTCTCTATATACTATCTTTGGCCTTGTGGAGACTAGGGTCAGAGAAAATAAGGCATCTCATATCCCTAACAAGTTGATGCCTTCTTGGAAGTGGGCGATGAATTATTCGGAAAGCCCTTCTGGTCGAATTTGGATTGGATGGGATGATTCCTATGTTGCATTAGACATCATTTCCAAATCTGATCAATTCATGCATTGTAGAGTTTTTTCTAGAAGCATTAATTCATCCTTTCTCATCACATTTATTTATGCTGCTAACTCTGAAATTATTAGGAGGACTCTTTGGGATGATCTCCGTTCCATCCATAGCCTGGCTTCAGGAGTTCCTTGGGTTGTTATGGGTGATTTTAATGCTATTAGAGTGCCTGCTGAAAATCTTGGGGGTAGCTGGCACAGCAACAGTGCTAGGGACCTTGACAATTGCCTCAAGGATTGTGATCTCCATGATCTGAGTTTTGATGGCTCTTTTCTCACCTGGAATGATGGTAGGGACCCTAGATCCCGCATCTTTCGTAAACTTGATCGAGTGGTGGTGAATGGCCCCTGGCTGGCGGAGCTCCACTCCAAGGCCTCCTTCCACCCCCCTCGCCTCTCGGACCACTCTCCCTGTTTCTTACTCCCCACTTCCACGAGGCCCACCAAAGCTGGATGCTTCCGGTTTAACAATTTCCTCACATGTCATCCTGGGTTCATTCCTGCTATCCGGAACTGCTGGTCCATTCCGATTCAGGGTGTCCCTATGTATCGGGTGGTGTCTAAATTGAGGCTTGTCAAGCTGAAAATTAAAGAGCTTAATCGTAGTCTTGGAAATGTTGGTGAGGCCGTCGCTCGTTCGAGAGAGGCCCTTGAGAAGTTTCAAAGGTTTGCCCCGTATGTTGATCCCCCCCTGAGGCTGCTGAGGAGGAACGCCTTTTATCTGATTATCGATGTGCGATTAGAAATGAACTTGATTTCTACCAACAAAAAGCGAAAATTCGTTGGCTCAGGAACGGTGATCAGTGTTCAAAATATTTTTTCCATTCAATCGCTGGTAACCGTAACATGAATCGCATACTCGCCCTTTCTAAGGATGATGGATCTGTCTCGAGTTGCCTGGAGGAGGTTCAGCACCTCTTCATTGACCATTTTTCCAATCTCCTTGGTACGGGCAGAGTGGACGGACCGTTCTCAAAAGAGCGGCTTCGGCCTTTCATTCTGCACTCCGTCCCTGATGGGCTCCGGCAGGAGATGTGTAGACCTGTCACGTGTGAGGAAATTCGCGTTGCCCTTTTCTCCATCGAAGATTGCAAAGCTCCTGGGCCGGATGGATTTTCGGCCAAATTTTTCAAAGCTTCCTGGAATGTTATTGGGCCTTCCGTCACCGAAGCTGTTCAAGATTTTTTTCACCATGGGAAAATGCTCAAGCAAATAAATGCGACCTTGTTGTGCCTTATTCCGAAAATTAAATCGCCGTCAAAGGTCTCTGATTTCCGGCCCATTGCTTGCTGCAATGTTTTGTACAAGATCATTTCCAAGGTTATTGTCACCCGCATTAAATCCTCACTTCCCTTCTTGGTTGCTAAGTGTCAAACTGCTTTTGTGCCTGGCAGATGTATTGGAGATAACATTTTACTTGCTCAAGAGCTTCTGCATAAATACCATTTAAATAAGGGAGTCCCCCGTTGTGCGATCAAGGTGGATCTAATGAAGGCTTTTGACTCCATCCATTGGGACTTCATCCTGGCAGTCCTCGAACTGATGAAGTTTCCCCCTATGGTAATCAACTGGATTAACCAATGTATTTCCACTGCATCGTACTCCATTTGCCTCAATGGTGAGTCGGTGGGTTTTTTCCGGTGTGCCAAAGGTCTTAGACAAGGGGATCCCCTTTCGCCCTATCTGTTTATTCTTGGGATGGAAGTATTAAATGGTATTTTGGTTAGGATGACGCAGACCAACCCGGATTTTCGGTTTCATTGGAAGTGTGCAAATACTAAAACTGTGATGCTGGGGTTTGCGGACGACCTTCTCCTCTTTTCTAAAACTGACTGCAGTTCCATCCAAGCTTTGCATGAGTGTCTCAAAACATTCAGTGTGTTGTCTGAGCTTACCCCCAACCTTAATAAAAGCGCGATTTTTTGTTGCTCTTCAAACGAGGCTGATAAAAGGGGTATTCTCGA
>JAODPA010044901.1:0-11806 GCA_025585075.1 Nepenthes mirabilis | reverse complement strand
CATACGCCTTAAGGATTCAAGGGGCATAAATTATCCTAACTAATGTTCAATCATGGCGGATCTCACGTTCCATTAACACCCTTCTCTCTCTCTCTCTCTCTCTCTCTCATTTCTATCATCTCTTGTTCTAATGTTATTTATTGTGAACCCTTCTAGCTGCTTCTATGGCGGATTCCAGATAGCTTCCTGTTCTCTCTTCTCTCTCTTTCTGCACCTGACTGTTTCCTGTTTTACTCATCAGGGTTCCGAAAATGGGGAACACTGAATCTATTTTTGTAGCCGAAAAGCCCATTTTGTCGAAAAATCTGGATTAGTTCATGATTTGTTCGTTATCCAAAACAATTCCCCGGCACGTCAAATTTTCCAACTTCAAGTTTAAAGGAGTGCCCTAGGTACGAACTCCTTTTTTTTTTCCCCTTAAATCTGTACCCTCTTCTCCTACCCTACCCCTAACAAAATAGCATTTTCTGCCATTAGTTCATATTTTTCTCTCATCTTAATCGGATTTATCAGTTAGGAATTCGTGTTCTCTTCCAGCATTTGTTTCTCACCATCTAAATCTATAAAAGGGGGGGGGGGGAGGTAACCATTGAAAAAATTTCTATCATTTGCGTATTTGCGCACTTTCAATTAGGTTTTCTGTAAGTTCTAGCTTCTAATTTGAACATCGATTTTGTCTTTTAGTCCTCCGAAAATGATGCTTTCGAAGAAGTTCAAAGATTATTCGTCTTCACAAGGAGTTAGTAGTTCTTTCCCTGATGAAGTATTAGAGAGAGTATTAGGCTTGGTTGGATGCCATAGAGATAGAAGCTCTGCATCTTTGGTCTGCAAAGACTGGTATCACGCCGAGAGGTGGAGCAGAACGCGTGTGTATATAGGCAATTGCTATGCCGTGACGCCGGAGATCGTTGCGCGAAGGTTCCCAAAGATTCGGAGCGTGATTCTCAAGGGGAAGCCGAGATTCTCGGACTTCAATTTGGTGCCTGAGAATTGGGGTGCTGATATTCATCCATGGCTGACTTGCTTTGCTAATGCTTATCCTTTTCTTGAGGAGCTGAGGCTTAAGAGAATGACTGTCAGTGATGAGAGCTTGGAGTTCTTGGCTATGTCTTTTCCTAATTTTAAGAGGCTCTCTCTTCTTAGTTGTGATGGGTTCAGCACTGATGGTCTTGCCGCCATTGCTACTCATTGCAAGTAAGTTTTTATTTTCCCTTCTTTCTTGTGGTTTTTTCTTATCTGCTCTTCTATACGATCTTGATGTGCATATTCCTTGATTACTGCATCTGGATTTTGATTTGGATTGCTATTAGGGCATCTGGTTGATTTCAGTTTCCCAGTTTTTTTTTTTTAATTTAATATATAGGATGGTGCTGTTCGTATTCTTTCCCCAGAGTGGGTTGAACTGACAGTAGATCTGGTGTTTGCATAATTCGTAATCAAGCATAGCTTTGTAACATGGGCTCCATTTGGATTCCAATAAATTGAGGGGAAAAGGGGGGAATTTAGATTGGAGTTTAGTATTCTCTTATTTATTATTATGTTTACCATTTAGGTGAGAAAAAAACTGAAAGGAAAAAGAACAGAAAGAAGGGAAAGCGAGGAATTTTTGATGACAATCCTTATGTTTTGCTTTTTTCAGAAGAAATGGATGATCCAGCCGAATTGATGAAATGAAGAAGATCCATGTGAATGGAAAGGATAAAACAAAGGATGAAGTGCAATTTCACTTAACATTTTCTAAATATAGTCCAACTTATTATAGTTTCATTTGTGTGACATTTTTCTCCAAACTTCCATTTTCTCTCATATTACAGTTTAGTTATATCTTTGTTGTTGATGATGTTTTAACTGCTTGATGCATTATATGATGCTTTCAGATTAGAGGTGGAAAAAGATTGGCACTTAAACTTTCTGATATTTTACTGGATAATTTGCTGATTATCGATGTGTTAGATGTGTGAACAAGGTGAAAATGATATGTTTTGGCTTTGTTGTGGACGCTGATTGTCCCACATTGGTTGAGTGAAGAAGTGCTTTCCTTGTTATACGCAGGAAGACTTCTTTCTTCTTTTGAATTGCCTTTTCAAGAACAAAACCATATGGATGTGGCAACTAGGACTATAGTTTGTTGTCTTTCCTGAAACACAAAATACTTTGAAAGGAATCCTCATAACTCAATAGTGGCATTGTCAGTGGGAATTTATACCGGTATCCTCTATATTACAGCATGACTACCTCTTCTTAGGGGTTATGTTGTGGGTCCCACATTGGTTAAATGAATAGGTGGTCTCCGGCTGACTACCTCTTCTTCCGTGTGAACGGGCAACCAGGACCGTAGTCCATCACCATCCCCAACGCAGACAAGCCTTGGAAGGAGTCGGCTCGGCCTCGGAACTCAATAGGTTCCTTTTTAGTTCATGTCAAGTAAAGGGTGTCTACTGTTATCCATATAGTAATATCCTCCTTTACATATACAAGTATAACCATGCCTTCTTCAGCCAAGAGGTTATAGCTATTAGTTGAGGTATCCATCTTTCATATTTCATTTGTTATTTTGATTTCATTCATATACTTCTCGGGTATCTTACCTACTAAATAACGCCATGTTTTTGTGCTAAATCTGATACGGGAAGAAGTATGACGCTATGTTTTTTTGCCAAAATTATTATCTTGCTTATATCTTGAAGGTTAAATTTATGTTTTCAAGTTGTGATATTATTTATAGTTTTTTCATTCATGTCTTAAAGGTTGTCTTCATTTGTGAGGAGGCTGTAGTTTCGAGGGAATAATAAGAGGTGGGAATAGTAGATGAATGCATTGAATTTTGAGTACTTTAGTTAGATGATTAGACTTATGCCTAACTTTGAATTTAATGGCCATCTGAATCTTCTGATCTATTGGGAGTCCTACTTGTGCTTTTTGCTCCATTGGATTATAGCACTCCACACCAAAGATGAAAATATTGGTGTTAGCATAGGTGGTGTTTTCCGTATCGGCCAATCGGGTGAAACCATGAATGAAGATATTGGCGAATGAAGATACCGGTATTGGTTTCGACCGTATTAGTATTGAATATATCAGACAATATATAGTATTATTATTGAATATATTGGGAAAAATTTTGAAAAAGTGAGCTGATATGATTATGTTAGTTGATATCTCAGCTATATCAACCGATATATCGTGATATATTACCAATATAGAAGTATATTGTAATATTATCACAGTATTAACAAATATTGGTATTAGGGGGCCCAAGACTAATACATATCGGCCGATATATCATCAAGACATGGCATATCATAATTTTGTTGTGGAATAACAAAATATCATTATTAGGGTCCCCGTTATTAATATATATTGGCCAATATTTCATTATATGTTCCATATTGCTATGATTCTCCATCCTTGGTAAAGATAGAGTTGGACCTTTTCTCTATTTCAATAGACTCATAGATAAACTCTGACAATGATATCGTTACCATAAGTTTGTAACCCTACTTATAGTTGACCAGCATTTCTTTCAAAAGCTTTAGAGTAGCTGTTTTGATAGGTAAGAGTGCTATGAAATGTTAAAATAGGGCACTATATACTCAGATTAAAAGTTTTGATTAGTGTCTAGTTTGAGCCTCTGAAATAAGCTGTTCAAAGAAGCTCCAAATTGGAGGTTCATCTAAAAGCACTTTCAAAACTTATACTTGGTAAATCTTTATTTACCGAGACTTCAACTTCTAAAGTAGACGAAATGCTTTAGAAGCTAGGCCTAGTAAGTGATTGGTATTTACTGATTAAATTGTCGGCAAAGTTGTTTTTTTTCCTTTAAAAAAAAAAATACTTACTTTATACTTAGATCATTGACTTAATATCTGGCATTTAATATTAATAAAAAAGGATGAACACCATTCCTTTTTCCAATAAAGGGTTCAAATCATTTGTTGACATGAGTATTCTGTATTAAAAAAATTCTGACTATGCAGAAATCATATCCCATTCATGTGGACGTCTGAAGTGGCAACAATTATAGATGGATATGGAGATGATATTGAATAGGTTACTCTTTTAAGCTTCGCAATAAGGATTAGGGCTGAAGTGAGTCGAGCCTTGCGTGAGCATGTTTAGGCTTAGCTGACTTTTTATATTATAAACAAGCTTGCGCTTGGCTTGTTAAAAAATTGATTGGCTTTAGCTTAGCTCGTGACCTGATTTGTTTATGCATAAACTACCCGAGCTTGTGCTCAAACTTAGTTTTTTTTAAGTGTAAACTAGTCGAGCTGAAACAAATTGATCCGAGCCAATCCGATCCAATCTGAGCTGACCCAAGCTAAGCTTGTTTATCAACTAAAATAATAATAAATAAGCCAAATATGTCTTTTAAAAGATTCTATTAATAAGGCTTTAAACGAGTCTATACATAAGCTTATAGATGAGTCTATCATTAGTTCTTAAACAAATCTATTCAAGAGCTTTTTAACGAGTTTGTTTATGAACAAGCCTAGCCCCGAGTTGTTCGTGAGTGTAAATGAATCCAGCCCAGTCAGGCTTAGGCTTGGCTTATTTCTAATAACAAGCTTAAAAAATTAGGATTAGGTGTTGCCATTTTTTTATACAAACAAGCTTGAATGAGCCTTACTGAGCCAAACCTCCAAGTTTTTCATGAATGACTTGGCTCATTTGCATTCCAAATAATTTGATGAATATTGCATTGCTCAACCTCTATATCACCTAAGCTACATGTGGAACAATGGATGAAGTATTGGCCAATATATATTAGTATTAGGGCCACCACGATATTGATATTTTTCAATACCATGGCCAAATTGCAATATGTAACCATATCGACAATGTATCGACTGACATTTATTTGTCAAGTTATGATTTTTAGAAATTTTTTTTTATTCGTTTATATCTAATATTGATATGTATTATCCGATACTAATATAGTTATTACCGATATTGATCTTGATATTTTCATCCATGCGGGGAAAATAGAAAAAATAATTGATTTGAATCCAAGTAATCTTTACATGGAGAATCAAATTTTTGTCACAGAGGGTCAGCATCCATTCTTTTAACAGTCAGCATCTTGTCTCTTTGACTTTGTTTCTGGAGAATCATCTTAGGTGGGACTAGCTAGTGATGTCTCGTTCTGTTGTTACCCAAATCATATGCAAATTTTTGTCACAGAGGGTCAGCATCCATTCTTTTAGCAGTCAGCATCTTGTCTCTTTGACTTTGTTTTTGGAGAATCGTCTTAGCTGGGACTAGTTAGTGATGTCTCGTTCCGTTGTTACCCAAATCATATGCAATTATTCTGCATATATTCCCAAGAGTATTGGCATTCTTGTATTGGCATTTGTCAAAGAGTAATACCATTCATACTATAAGTTTACTATATTTTTATCAAAAATGATGATGTGGCAAGTAATATGCGGACCCACTAAAAAAATAATGAAGAAAAGTGATCACTCAACAAGAATTTAGCACAAACTTGATTTAACTCATGACCAAACATGCTTTATCCGTTCTTGTCAGTTTTTTCCCCTTTAGGCCTAGATTCTTCTGGAAAAGGATGGCATGGGGCATCTCATCTCAGCTTGTTAATGAAGATTTATAGGATTTGGAAATTAAGGCCAAATCATAATTCTTATTGATTGAAATGCGTGCATTCTATTTTATCATGATGGTCTGAGACTATACCATTGCTTATGTGACATGATGCAAACTCTTTATGGAGGTATACCTAAATTTCACCTACATGAAGCTGAAAATAAACCGCTAAAATAATCGATTGTTGCATCTTTTGTTTGAATTCGTAAGGAGACAAAATTGTAATGCAATGTGCAATAACAATCACACAATAAGGAATACACAGTTTTTTACATGGAAACCCCTTTGTGAATGAGGGGAAAAAATTATGGGATTGTATATTTGAAATATCTCTACTATATATTAGTCCCGTTACAACAAACCCACAAAAAAATTTCCTAGGTTACAATACTTTGAAATGAACAACCTGAGCAATGAATAATATGAGAGCAAAAAAGACAAAACAGTAAATGGAATGTTCCGTATAAAATATCGAACAACATGCCTAAAGTTGACAAATAGTGGAATACGATTCAATGTCCAAACAGTTGGCAAACCCTTTCCCTTTTTTCTCTTCTCTCTTTTCCTTTTTCCCTTGTTGTGTTCAGGCTCAAGTGTTTGGACATCTCGTGGAATCAATCTGGAAGTTTGCAACTTAAGTACTTATTGCACAATTCTCCTGCAGAACAAATTTGAAGATGTTCACTCAAGTGAAAGTTCTTGTGAACATTGCGAGAAATTCTACAATACACACTTGCAAGGTTTTGTTCAAGCAAAAATTTGTGCCGACATTGCATGAATTTCTGTCAGTAAAAGAAACAAAAAAAAACCATGTTTATACAATGGGTATGAAACTTACAAAGGAATGACCCATCCCAATAATTCGTAGATATAACAATTCTGTTTATGGCACTTTTCCTTTCGTGCATTTTATTCCTTTGTTGTCTTCTAACCATGGGACAAAATATTAGCTGGTATTATCTATATTTGAACCTCTTGATATTGATGGTTCCCAAATTTGGAAAAATATCTTAATATGTCATCGATGCAATCAAATGTCACATATAATGGCCTTTTATTAACACTTTTTTTTTTTTTTTTTGCATTGCTTTTGCTATTGGAAGCCCAAGTTAGCTTATTTTAAATATACCAGAATCTTCTAAAAATTTTAAATTCACATGTTCAAAGAGTAAAACATAAATAAAAAATTTTGGATATTTTTATCAATGACCTAGCTAGAAAGATATCTGCCAAGTTTAATGTTGACAAAATTGGCAAAACTTCTTAAAATATATGAACATATCATTAAATATAAATAAATTTTAGAATATAACTTATTGTTGATATGATTATTAAAAAAAAAAAGATTTCTATGATCATGATGTTTAATGCCAATTCTTATCACTCACTTTGGTTGCAACAAGCAAACTGATGCAATTCCTTAACGTGGTAGGACTCTGTTGCAACAAATGCCAATATTGGTAGTTTAATCCATGCATCTAAATGTGACGGTTGCTCTGCAACTTACTGTTCTCTCAGTCAGGCTATTACATGATTCTACATTAATCATCTCACTGTCGGAAAATACTTTTCCCCATGCATTGTACACTATAGCTCTTACAATATATACATATAGGATTAAAGACCATCAAATTTTGGGTTTATAACTTACTTTTGGTGTTATCATGAGGAAAAAAGAAGTTTTTACAGTTATGACATCCGATATTAATACTAATGCCCAATTTAGATATAACTAATATAGATACTGATATTTTAATCCATGAATTTGACTGTCACGGCTCTCTTCAACTTATTGTTCTCTCATTTTATTAATGGTTTGTTTAGATTTAAAGGAGTTCGAAGAAAAATAAAATTAATAAGAAAAAAAATGAAAAATGAAAAAGAAAGAAAAACTATTTTCCTCAAATATAAATATTTAAATACATATTTTTTTTATCAATTTGTTTTTCCTTGTGAATTTTCCATGCAACCCAAATATAGAAAATATTTTCCTTGAAGCTTTTCTTTCAAAATTTTTTAAAAACTTTTTAAAATCCAAACAAATCCTAAGTCATCTCATTTCGGAAAATATATTTCCTTGTGCATACATCATCGCATACTAGATTTTTGGCTTCTTACAGAAGAAATTTACACTAAAACTTCTCGTTTACAGGAATTTGGTTGAGCTAGACATTCAAGAGAATGACATTGATGACCGCAATGGCAATTGGCTGAGTTGCTTTCTCGAGAACTTAACGACTTTACAAGTTCTGAACTTTGCCCATCTCAACTCCGAAGTCAATTTCTCTACTCTCGAGAGGCTCGTCACTCGGTGCAGATCATTGACAGTTTTGAAGCTTAACAAAAACATCAATGTTGAACAATTACAAAGGTTGCTTCTGCTCGCTCCCCAGCTGAAAGAGCTCGGGACTGGCTTGTTCTCACAGGATCTCACATCCTTGCAGTATGAGGGGCTCGAAAGTGCATTTATCCGCTGCAGGAATCTGCAAACAATCTCAGGTTTATGGAATGCTAATTCGGTTTATCTTCGAGTTCTGTTTCCCGCCTGCAGAAATTTGACATTCTTGAATTTGAGTGATGTGACCCTGCAAAGTGATGAACTCACAGAGCTTCTCACTCACTGCCCGAATCTCCGGCGTCTCTGGGTAAGAGGATTTTCTCTCTCTTTTTGATATGTGATTATTGCATAATTATCAGTAGATCGAAATTCTTGAGAAAAAAAGTTAATCTTCTAAATTTCTCATGAGTTTGAAAAGCTTTTATTGTTGGATAAACGTGGGAATTGTCTTTTAGACAATATTTTGGAATAAGTTTCCCAAAAAATGTGTATTCTATGTATCAATTCCTCCCTTTCCCCCCAAACAAAGTGTTTCCTTGTGGTTTCATTTCGGATTTCCACTCCTAGAATGAAATATCGGTTCGATAACAATAATTTTCGATGACGTAACTAAATCGTATTTGTCATATTATTGATGTGTAGTGGCCATAATTTTGAATATTGGATGATATAGTTGATATTCTTATATATCAATCAATACGTCTCTCATGCTTTAATTTACAAAAATAATTTTAAATTCGATACCATTACGTATCACTTAATATGGTCGATAATTATACACTTTCTTACTGATACTGATATCGATATTTTTATCCATGGAACATCTTTGATGGAAAAACAGTCAAGGTGCCTACCACGACTAAATTGTGAATGTCTCTTTGTCGACATATAGGGGATAATGTTTTGAATATTGGTTGTTACAATTGATATTTTCCAATATACCATTCAGCATCTATCCTTCAAGTTCCGATTTGCAAAAGTAAGTTTACCTTCGATGTCGATGCATATCACTTGATATCGTTGATGACAATACGATTGCTTACTGATATTGATATAGATGCCAATATTTTTATCTATGGTTCTATTGATATAGATAAAAATGTCATTTAGTGGAGAGGGATTTTTTTTTTTTTTTTCAAATCTTTGTTGCAGCCTAGTGCAAGAGCTCAATTGAAGGTAAAATCTGGTTTCATACATTTTTTTTTTCTAATTATGAAGATGTTAATAGGAGATCACCATCGCTCCGTGTTTGTAATTCTAATGGGATGTAGAAGATCTCAGAGACCAGATTTTTCTAGATTTCAAAAACTTTGTTCTCCTAATGATCTTTTGTTCTTCGAAATCAATGCAGTTGTTGCAGTATTTTGCCAAATCTATGAAATATTGACAAACTATTATGTGTATAATTCTGATCAGGTCCTCGACACGGTAGAAGATAAAGGTCTCGAGGCCGTTGGATCAAGCTGCCCATTGCTTGAAGAACTCCGAGTTTTTCCCGCCAGCCCCTTTGAGCTGGATATTATCCATGGGGTCACAGAATCCGGATTTGTTGCCGTGTCCTTTGGATGTCGAAACCTTCGCTATGTCCTCTACTTCTGCCGGCGGATGACGAATGCTGCTGTCGCCACTATTGTGAAAAACTGCCCTGGTTTTACCCACTTTCGGCTCTGCATCATGGACCCAGGTCAGCCGGATTACATCACAAACGAGCCAATGGACGAAGCTTTCGGTGCGGTTGTGAAAACGTGTGCCAAACTCCGCCGGCTCTCGCTCTCAGGTTCATTGACCGACACAGCATTTGAGTATATCGGAAAGCATGCCAAGAACCTTGAGACACTCTCGGTCGCTTTTGCAGGGCGCAGTGACCGGGGTATGCAGTGCATTCTCAGCGGTTGCCCTAAGCTAAGGCGGCTTGAGATAAGGGATTGCCCGTTCGGAAATGAGGCTCTTTTGTCGGGTTTGGGTAAGTATGAAAGGATGAGGTCGCTGTGGATGTCGGCATGCGACGTCACAGTTAGCGCTTGTCAGCTGCTGGCGAGGGAGATGCCAAGGTTGAATGTCGAGGTGATAAGGGATGAAGAGGACGATGAAAGTCGAGCCAATAAGGTCTACGCTTATCGTTCCTTGGTGGGCCCGAGGAAGGATGCCCCTCCTTTCGTCCTCACTCTTTGAGATCGATGTATCCATGCCGGTAAGCTTACTCTTTACCTCCTTACTACATATTAAGAGTTACTAAAGGATATTCCAATACACGAGACTCACATAATAGGTCTATAGACTCTTAAATATGAGCAGTCTTATTCAGTATTACTAAGAGGTTGTTTTTGTTCTTTAAACTCGTGACCTCCTAATCCTTATAAAATAATCTTACTCGTGACTTCCATTACAATTCAAAATTTTCCTCTGCAAGGAAGTACAAAACAATGTTTGGCATCAATGCCTTGATATGCAGCATGTGTTTGCATGGCTTTTGCCTTAGAACTTTTATCATCTATATGATGTGCTCTGAATCAAAGTCCTAGTGGGCTAAGATACAAGTAAGGAAGTCCCCATGTAAGTGTTAAGTCATGATATTATACCCATATTTAGCTGATTTATTGGTCTGGATTTGTCTATTAGCATTTTTTCTTCTAATGTCTAACATGTTTCATGGCTGACAACTGAAACTCTACCTATGTTGGTTTCTTGATGTATGAACCATGTTGAACATTCCAGTTTTAAGCAATTTGTGAGAAGTAGGTAGGTTGATTAAGAGGGTGAGCCGTTAGTATAACGGTAAAATTATTTTATTATGATATAATTTTAAACCATTAAAACAGCTTTTTTGTGATATAGAGATAAGACTGCATGTATCTCAGTTTTTCCGATCCCAAATGTGGGATCCGTATGTGGTGTGCCTTCCTTTCTAGCCGTAGATTTTTTTTTTTTATTTTGGACCGTGTCAACACTCTTGCTTGATCCTCGTGGCCGCTTCATCTGTGATGATATCTTTTTCTTTTCTCTTTGTCTGTTTTACGATGAGAGAAATATGTCTAAGAAAGTACAGATATTTAAAATATATGCCAAATGAAGCACTAGTGAAAAATTGAGTTAGTTTTAGTTAAAAGCGATAAATAAAAAGATAGACCCCTTCTTGATTGTCAAGCCCACTTCATCTGTGATGTTCTCTTTCTTTGCTCTCTGTCTTCCTCCCGATGAAGGAAAGACGGCTAAAGTGGTTCAGACATTTAAAATACAGGCAAAATATAATATTTATAAAGAAAAATGATTTAAAATTATTTCTACTCTGTGTAATGATTACAGCCACCGGTGCTACTCCTTGTTGCCATTCACAGAGCGAAGCCTTTCAGGAGGACCCGAGGCTTTAATCGGACGGTCCGTGAGAGAAACAAGAGGATCCCAGAAGTAAAAGATCGGATGGCTGGCAGCGATTCCACTTCATCACACAGCCTTTGTGGCCGGTCCGTAGAATCATTGATCCGCGCACTGGCCCGTTGGCCTCTGAACCGGGGCGACACGCAAATGATGCAGTTAAATCCTCAAGGACCTCTGCCTTCCGAAGGTTGCTGCCGGAGAACTGCCTAAGCTCGTTTGTAATTTGGATGTCAAACAAGTGTGAGTAAAGTGGTGCGCGGCAAAAAAGGTGGCGGAGTGACGAGGATGATTGGTTGCGGAAGCGGTGGTGGCGACGGTGGCAGCAGCTGAGGGCCGGAATTCTGGGTCCGGCAGGTAGGAAGATTTTAATTTTTCCGTAGAATGTCAAATGCTAATGTAATCTATGGTCTGTTTGGTATGGGATGTAAAGGATGAGACCCGCAATGGAGGACTAATTATTTTTATTTTATTTGTTTATTTTAAAAT
>JAODPA010044890.1:0-11806 GCA_025585075.1 Nepenthes mirabilis | reverse complement strand
TATAGTAACAAATACCGGTTTAATAAATTAGAACGAATGAGTGAAAATAATAAAATATGTCTGAAATCTAATACATATCAAATGTTTCAAACGTCAAATGTTCAAATAAGATTTCGTACGTAAAATTCGTAATCTGAATACAAATATCAAATAATCCAAATGTAAAAAATTATCCAAAAGTCCAATATCATAAATCCAAAGGCTCGAAGTCCAAAGTTCAACCAAAATCCAGATAATTTCAAATAATGATTGTAATGTGTTGATGGGGACGCTAGTGACGGGTTGGCCAACAAAGGAGAAAACGACCTAAATTCTCAGCGGCTTATTTATGACTGGACGGTCAACGATATCGTTGATCGGATGAAGAGCAAGTGGGCCGACAGATGCCCAAGATTAGCAAAGGCCCATCTAAGCCTAGGACGGTCAACGATGCCGTTGACCAGCAAAAATGAAAGTAAGTTGGCTACGACCTAGGATGAACGCGGCCCATGTCCGAATTGGCCCACACGTTGTCTGCCTTAATTTTTTGCACCTCCAATATGGTAATATTCATTATAACAGTTACCTCCAAAATGAAAACACATCCAGAGAGGAAGGCACCATAATCTACGCACTATCTGCTGGAAGCTCTAACGGTTACAAATATAGAAGAAAGGAGATCAACCTCTTTGACTGTTACAGCCAAAAAGGCGTTCACGCCTACAAAGGAATTGCAACGACCTCCAACAGAGCGCGGACATCCAGCCCCTCTACTTAAGGATGGCATCTCGTAGCCATGGCTATAAAAGGCCATGGAAGCTAACGCTTTCATATCACGCCTTCTCTTACCCACAAATGCTCTCGAGCAATTACAAAGCTCTCCTACTCTCTCGAGCATCCTACGCTCCCTTTCTCTCTGCTACTAGTTCTTATCGAATTTAGTACTTAGAGAAACTGCTCCTATGAGCAGTTACAAAAGCCACTTCTCCTACGAGTGCATTCCTACTTGCAAACAAACTCCTTGCATCTATTTTTGCATTCATTGCATCCATTTTCTAATTTCAGAAGGCTGATTACTGATTTGAGGGTCGGAGTATTTTCGATGGGACCAAATTTCACCGTTACCTGACCTCATGTTTGAAATTCTGGTGTGTAGAACCCAAAGCTCAGCAAACGGAGATCAGAACCAGATGGACTACTTGGCCTGTATCTGTTCAAGTTTGGATCCAAAACACATCATTAGTATCGTCTGTGGGAAGCTAACGAAAAGCCAACCACTTTTATTTTCACAACCCCTCTTATCTTCCAAGTCAATCCTATCAATCGAAATGGCGAACACCAGAGCCCAAGCTAGCATTCCCGTTAGAGATGCTGCCTCCCTTAACTAGGACCACTCTGCCGGTAACTTAATCGGAGGGGCACCTGCACCATTTCTCCAAAACCTGGTGGAACAGATGAGTAATATGAATAAAATTCTCTAAATGCTCTACACCCACTATGGCAAAAAGAAGCAGGGGGCTCCGCCCTCCTTAGTTTCCATTCTGGCCTCTAGGAGAGGGGGCTAGAAGAAGAAGAAGCCGGCCCAGAAGGCAACGAAGTTGGGCAACTATCGTGCTCCAGAGGCCTCCAATGCCCAAAGCCGTCCAAGGCCTGAAGGGCACTTGGGCCACAGGATTCTTGAAGAGAGCCCTAAAAGAAGGAACCCCCGATATTCTCGGGAAGAGCCGCGACCTCAGGCACAGGAGGGAGCCTCCAAGATCGTTCGATCCACCAGTAGCAGTAGTCGGTTGGCTACATGCCGCACTACTAAAAGAACGAAGTTGAGGACATATCTCAACTCTAAGAGAGTTGAGAACGCCTCCCGAGTGGAGGTAAAAGTCGAGAAGATCTGGAATTGTGTGTTCCAAAATGATGACGAACACGTCGCTGATTTGGAGAGATCTCCCTTCACTGCGGAGGTCTTGAATCGCCCATTACCGGCTAAGTTCGAAATGCCAGCACTGGATTCTTACGATGGGAGCAGTGATCCCATGGATCACTTCCGCACCCATATGAATCTCCAGGGCATAGAGGATTTGGCAATGTGTCGGTGTTTTCCTCTCACTTTGAAGGAAGATGCTCGGATCTGGTTCCATCGGCCCTCATCAAACTCGATTCGGAACTTCCATGGGCTTACTGATCTCTTCCTAGCTCAGTACGTTTCCAGTTGCTGGGAAGATAAACAGCTATGGCATTTTTCCCACATCAAATAGAGATTGGGATAAAATCCGAGGAAGTTCCTGGAGCGCTTCGTAGTGGAGGCCAGAAGGATTCCCAGGCTCACAAAAGAGATCAAACTTGAAAGTTTCATCTCTACCCTGACGCACGGAGGCTTCTTCAAGTACTTGGCTCACAAGAACCCGCAAACTTTCTAGGAAGTGGAGTCTATCACTAGGACCTACGCAGCCGCCGAAGAGGCTAACAAGGCGAAGCGTCTTGAGAGGACCGACCAGCCTCGGTCTTTCTCAGCAAATGAGAAGAGGAAGAACGGTGGCGGCGACAATTTTCGTCGAAAGCAATATAGGACCGGAGCAGTGGACTGCAAGGAGTATAGGCCGATCAACCTGGCTCCTTTCAACGACACACGGGCCAACGTCATCATACAGATCTGTAGTAAAATGTTCCTCAGGTGGCCCAAACCACTGAAGAACGCAGAGGGACGAAATCCAGCTAAGTATTGTGATTTTTATCGATCTCTGGAACACACCACAGTGGACTGCAAGATGCTCTAGTGAGAGATTGAGGAGCTCATCCGGAGGGGCCACTTCACTAGGTTCGTTAGGAACCCTGGGTAGATTTTTGGCATCTCAGGCGGGGAAGGACCAAATCCGTTCTAGCCACGGAACCGGATCACGATTGTAGTGGTCAACATGATCACGACCCGACCGCCTAAAACCCAAGCAGATCATAAGGAGTAGCAAGTTGGACGGAAGAAGTAGAGAGTGGAAGATAATGTCATTAACTTTAGTGTAGTGACATGAGCCATGTAATTTTTTCATACGCTGATTCCCTTATTGTATCTACACTCGTTTCAGACGGTACATTGGACTACGAACTGAAACGAGTTTTCATTGATAATGAAAACTCCAATGATTTACTTTATCTTGATGCCTTTTTTAAACTTGGACTTAAAAAGCATCAACAAAAACCAGCCGAAGGGTCACTGTACGGTCTAGACAACGAGATTATGGCTGTCCAAGGAACGATACAGTTGGAGGTCACCCTGGACATGCGCTCTAGGACGGTGAGTCATACACTCGCTTTCCTGGTCGTTGACTTGCCTTCCGTATACAAAGTTATCCTAAGCTGGCTGTGCCTAGCAGCGTTCGGAGCCATCACCTTGATACCATACCTAAAAATAAAGTTTTCAATGACATACAGTATCGGTGAAGTATTGGGTGACCAAGTAATTTGGTGGGTATGTTACATGTCCCAGATTACACCAAGCAGAAGTGGACGGCCTCTAGGGAAACTAGACTATCAGACAAAGCAACCTTGTAGTATGCGCAGCCCGGTGAAGCAACCGACCTAATTCCACTAAATTCGGAGGACCCAAAAACGTGTGTACAAATTAGGGGCTCACTCGTCGGACCCTTGCGTGATGAGCTGATAGCGTTCTTAAGATAGAATGCTGATATTTTCACGTGGACACCCACGACATGCCTGGGATTCCGACCGGAGTAATGGTCCATAAGTTGGGCATCGATCTTGACTATAAGCCTATCAGGTAGAAGTGGAGAAACCACTCCGTGAAGAAACCACTCCGTGAAGAAACCACTCCGTGGAGAAACTCGTGGCCATCTGGGAAGAGGTGAAAAAGCTTCTAGACGCCGACTTCATCAGAGAAGTTCAATACCCGAATTGGCTCTCTAACGTCGTCCTGGTGAATAAGAGCAACGGAAATGGCAGATGTGCATCGACTTCACCGACGTCAATAAAGCCTGCCCGAAAGACAACTTCCCTTCACCTAGGATCGACTTGTTGGTGGATTTGACTTTTGGACACGAGTTGCTGAGTTTTATGGACGCGTACTTGGGTTATAACTAGATCCAGATAAGCCCAGAGGATGAGGAGTATACTTCATTTATGACTGACTAAGGCATTTACTGCTATAGGGTCATGTCTTTCAGTCTAAAGAACACAGGTGCCACTTATCAGAGGCTCGTGAACAAGATGTTCGAGAAGCAGATCAGTTGCATTATGGAGGTGTACGTTGACGACATACTCGTCAAGAGCAAGATCACCAGCGATCATATTTACGATCTGGTTGAGTCCTTTGAGGTACTCCGCATACACCAGAGGAAGTTGATTCCTTCAAAGTGTGTCTTCAGAGTGTCATTGGGAAAGTTCCTAGGTTTCATCATCTCTTAACGAGGGATCAAAGTAAACCCAGAGAAGATCAAAATCCTCACGGACATAACTCTGCCACGGAGTATCAAGGATATCTAGAGGTTAACTGGACTACTTGTGGCACTATCCCGCTTCTTGGCAAAGTCGGGGGACAAGTGTCAGTCTTTCTTCAAGGCTCTGAGGAGGACTAAAGAAAATGATTTCCAGTGGATTGCGTAGTGCAAGGCAGCCTTCGATGAGTTGAAGCAGTATTTGGCCAGTCCATCGTTGCTGACATCACTCAGGGACAGAGAAGAGTTGTACATCTACTTGGCAGTATTAGAGGTAGCTCTCAACTTTATCTTTATACGCTAGGACTTCGACTCTCAGCAGCCGGTCTACTATGTGAGCAAGACGTTGACAAGCGCAGAGATGCGTTATTCGTGCGCTGAGAAGCTGGCTTTGACATTTGTTTTCTCATCCCAGAAGCCGAGACCATATTTTCCGCCACATCGTGTGGTCGTCCTGACCAACCAGCCACTGAAAGGTATTTTTCAGAAGCCTGACATTTTCGGACAGCTGGTTAAGTGGGCTATCGAGTTGGGAAAGTTCGACATCGTATTTCGGCCTAGGTAGCCATCAAGGGGCAGGACCTAATGGACTTCATCGTCAAGACCATGACTTCAATCGTCGATAAGCACCCCACTAAGGACATGGGTCACTACCCAGAAGAGCTGGAATGGGTTTTCAATGTGGACGGTTCATCTAAGAACTTAGGCAGCGGTGTCGGAGTGGTTTTAAGGACCCTAAACGAGTTTTGAGGTGAAGTACTCCTTAAACTCAACTTTCCGACCACCAACAATATTGTCGAGTACGAAGTCTTGTTGGCTAGATTACGACTAGCCAAAGAGTGCTTTACTAGATGACTAACCGCCTACAGCAACTCAAAGTTAATCGTTAACCAAGCCAATGGGAGTTTCGAGGCGTATGACCTTCTATTGGCCAAGTACCTGACCAAATACCTGGCCAAGGTGAATGATGCAATTCGGAGATTTGGCAAGCTGAACCTGGTATATGTTCCCAGAACTGAGAACTGGAAGGCCGACTAACTTGCTAGAGCAGCAATGGCTGAAAATCCAAAACAGTACTCGAGGAACATAAGAAAATTTTTGAGCGCTCCAAGTATAGAGGAATAGGAAGCAATGCAAGTCTCTGATGCCAAAAATTGGATGACACCTTACTAGAGGTACTTGGCGGGTGGAGCACTGCGAGAGAATGTGACGGATCAAAAAGAGGGCCGGTTGATACACTGTAGTCAACGGATGGCTCTATCGCTATGGATGCTTGACTCCGTACCTCCGGTGTCTTACTCTTGAGGAGGCCTACTACACATTGAGCGAAATCCACATCGGGATATGTGCCTCATACATTGGCGGCAAGCACTTAGCATTCAAAGTCATACGCTAGGGGTATTACTGGCCTACAATGAAGAAGGATGCCTTAGAGTTCGTGAAGTACGAGAATTGCCAGCTCCATGGTAATCTTTACTATCAGCTGCCCGGGAAGCTGAGATCCCTCCAAGCTCCTTGGCCTTTTATGTAATAGGAGCTCGATATTCTCGACCTGTTTCCTATCACAATCGGGCAAAGGAAGTTCATCATCGCGGATATAGACTGCTTTACCAAATGGGTTAAAAATGCCATGCTGGCCAAGATTATCGAGCACAATGCCTTGGAATTCGTTCGCCAAAGTATAGTGAGCAGATTTAGCGTTCCGGAGGTAATCGTAATTGACAACGAAACCCAATTCACGTGGAAGTATTTCACCAAGTATTGCATCAGTCTTGGTATCAAATTGGTCCATAATTCGGTAGCATGCCCCCAGGCAAATAGACAAGTGGAGGTCACCAATCGTACGTTACTCCACAGTCTGAAGACTAAGTTGGAGGATGCAGGGGGCTCCTGGGTCGATGAGCTACCCTCCATCCTATGATTATACCGGATGACTCCAAAGGAACCAACTCGCGAGGCACACTTCAGTCTTTGCTACGGTACTGAAGTGGTAATTTCAGTAAAGATCGGGCTCTCAAGTCTTAGGATTGAAGCCTTTGATTCACTTGGTAACTCCCAGAATATTAGGAAACACCTAGACTTATTGGAGAAAACCCGCGACGTAACTAGGATGCGGACAATAACCTACCAGTAACGAATCGCCCGCTATTACAATAAGAAAGTGAAAGCACGGTAATTCGAAATTGGAGACCTGGTCTTGTGAAGCATAGAAGCTATAGTAAGACTACCAACCGGAACAAGCTTTCTTCGAATTGGGAAGCCCGTTTCTAGTTTTAGACATTTTGCGAAATGGAGCATACAAACTCCGAACCCAGAATGGTAAGTTGGTCCCATAGACGTGGAACGTGGTCCACCTAAAACGTTACTTTCGGTGAAGACCCAGGTAGGTCATCTGTATGACATGGGCATGCTTGTAACTTGTATTGTCATTAATAAATGAATTTTTTTTTTCATTTGCATTGTGCCCTATATCTCTTTTCTTTCTTTTTCTTTTCTATGTGAATACTTGCTTGCAGGTGATGTGAAATAAAAGACCTAGACTGCCCTTAAGTCGGACAAATTTTTACCAATTCGCAACTAAACCCTGGTTATATAGGCGACCTGTAAGCGGTCGAATTAAACCCGGTCATCCAGGCGGCCTATAAGCGATCGAATTAAACCCTGGTCATCCAGACTGCTCATAAGTGGTCGAATTGAACCTTGATCAACCAAACGGCCCTTAAGCCGTCGAATTATACCCCGATTGTCCAAACGGCTTATAAGAGGCCGAATTAAATCTTGGTCATCCAAGTAGCCTGTTCACGATCAAATTCCAAACCTTATGGGGCTTAAATGGCACGTGCGATGATCTCCTTCAACAGGAGTTAGCGCTGTTAGTCTATGACGGTCAACACCTCAAGAGCAAAGTGCTTTGTCCAAAAGTTGGCCACCTAAGATCATACATGGGCAGCGCCTCCCAAGCCTCAACTCATGTTCGAGTATAAAACTGGCTTGATATGACATTATGATTCACCCTAATATCTCCTCAAGGACTTAAGTTCATCTGAGAGCACAACAAATATCTCCAATGTTGTGAGATGGATGGCCAACTTGTACAAGGTTCACTAAGCAAGCCAGCTAATACAAAGAACAAGTCACTAAAGGGACAATTAATGAAAGTAATGTTATGGAACACAATACGTCAGTAAAACAGTCGTTTTATTGATAACAAAGACACATTTACAATTACAACGAAACCAAAAGTACAAATGTACAGTTAAGGAACATGGCTTTCAGGAGGTGGTGGGAGAGGCCCTCGATTGCCTCGGGCGTAATCAACCAGATCCTCATGTCTCTGGGCGGCGTGGTTTGCTGGGTCAAAGATGCAGATTGGGAAGTTGGCGTCCACAATCTTGGCAATATGACGACTAATACTAATGCCTTCCCAAAGCTTGACCCACAGTGCCAGGGTGACCTCCGGAGGACGCAGATGAGTGGATAGCTTGTTCTCCAACGATGCTATACTTCCCCATAGCTCACCCATGAGTGCCTCTGCCCAATCAGCTCTCTCCTCCGCCTGAGAAACTCTCTCCTCCACCCGAGAAGCTCTCTCCTCCGCCTGAGATTCCCTTTCCTGATGGCCCGCTAATTGTGTCCTAAGTTTCAGCAGCTCACGCTCGAATGCAGCTTTCTCTTCTTGGTGTTGTTGAACTTGGGTGTCCAGCTTGTCCATCTCCGCCTCAGTCTCGGTGATCTCCTCATCATGGTCGCCGATGATGGCGTCTCTTTGACGCAGGCCTCTGCACGCTCCTGACAAAATCTTCTCCTCCTGCGACAGGTTAAAGAAGTTAGGCAGTGACGACTTAGGAGAAAGAAAAAGAGAGTTTTGAAAGGTTATCACAAAGACTTTCCGTTGCCTTCTTGGCCGTCTCTGTGACATCCAAGAAGAGCCTGTTGAAGAGGGGCTTGGAGGGGCTCCTCTTGAGACTGCTCCACCACGACTTCACCGGCAGACTCCAACGATGCGATGTCCGGAAGACCGGGAGTAGCGACCTCCAGTGTGGGCTCAGCAAAAAAGTCAACCTCCTCAAAATGCTCTCCGACGGCTAGCTCATCTGGCGCCACAGAGAACTCCATTGCTAACTCTCCTAGCTTAACGAACGGCTCCGCAGCCGACACCACTTGCCCGATGGCTTTAAGTGGCGGCTTCGTGGGCGCAACAAACACCGCCAAATCGCCCGGCTGCAATAGCTGGATGACGACGTCTCCAGTGACGACTCGTACAATGGCCCCAAGGTCCTCCACAGAAACCTCGACCCTGGAGCGCTCTTCGGTTCTAGCAAGTCGACTGGCCATCCTATAATTTTGCTTTGTGGTGGACAAACAAGTATGCTCCACTGGAGCTGCCCTCTTTTTTCTTGGACTGCTAGGAGCCTGAGAGCCGCAAGAGTGCCAGCTTCGTCAATGGTAATAGTGTCAGCTTTCCTATTGCGCTCTGCCACCGCCGGAGAGGATCTGACCTTCTGGATGGGTGAAGGTGAACCCTAGAGAGCTCTCATGGCCTCCTACATTGAGATCAGGTTATCTCTCCTGAACTTGAAGAGATGGTCCCTTACCAGCCGCAATATGGGTTCCACTGCCTTCACCTCCTCCTGCGATGGCTTCCCGATGAGGCCACCAGGAACTTTGCCCCAGTCTCAGGACAATGATAGGGTATCAGTAATGTGGACAAAGAAGAAATGATCCTTCCAATTTTTCAATGAGTTGTAGATAGCGCTACTGATGCCCAACTCCTTGGAGGACAATGAGATCCAATCTCTGCTCTGGGTGAATCGAAACATCACCTTCACTTCCTCTACCATCAGCATCTGTGAATGGTGACGGAGAAAGATGCATAGCGATCAACAGTACCGCACGGCATTGGCATGGAGTTGTGCGATAGGAACCCTAAGAGCTTTGAAAATGTCAAGCAGCTCCTCTGAGACAGGAATATGAAGCCCCACTCCTCAGGTGAGCCTTGTACACAGTGATGTAGCCATTAGGAAGAAAGCAAGCCCTGTCCTGCTCACTGAGCATCACGAATAGATCTCACGTGGGATGTTGTACTTAACGTACAATTCCTTTACCTCACTAGTGGTAATCACTGAAACAATATCTAGAACAGAGGGAGCCATGGAAACGGGAGTAAGAAGAGTAGGAAAGATTTAGAAATTTTGAAGGAAAGGGTGAAAAATTTGAATGGACAAATAGATTTTATAAAGGCATGCAGCCGTTGGAGTAAGGCAGCGCATTGAAAAGGCGCAACTATCATTACGGACGCGTGTCGCTTTCGGAGAGGGCGTAGTCGAATCAAATCTTCTGGTAAATTAATTACCGGGATTACAAATTCATTGCATGTTGACGCATTGTGAACTTCCCAACTGACAATCTGGCGGTATGATAGCGTGTCGATTCAATCCCCACAAATTCTTCGGATTCTTACTAAGACAGTCAACGAATCTGGTCAATGCTCCTCCTGTCAAGTTCTTTGGATTCTTTCTAGGACAGTTAATGAATCCAGCCAACTCTTCTTGCTCAAATATTTGAATTCTTACCGGGACGGTCAATGAATCCGGTCAACTCTTCCTGCTCAGTTCTCCAGATTCTTACCAGGATGGTCAGCGAATCTAATCAACACTTCCTACGTCTCAGTACTCCGGATCTTGGTGTTATGATCAACAGTTGCAAGCAACGCGACCAACAGACCAAGAGCCACTGCTAGTTTCCTCATCAAACCGTCATAAACAATTTATCCGGCCTGGAGCATCCCATTGTGAACATATTGGAGGCCGGAGACTTAGGCCACTAGTATGGGGGGCTAGTGATAGGGACGCTAGTGACGGGCTGGCCCATAAAGGAGAAAATGACCCAAATTCTCAGTGGCATATTTCTGCCTGGACGGTCAATGATGCCATTGATTTGATGAAGAGCAAGTTGGCCGGTAGAGGCTCAAGATCAGTAAAGGTTCATCTAAGCTCAAGACGATCAACGATACCGTGGACCGGCGAAGAGGAAAGTAAGTCGGCTATGACCTATGATGAACGCGACCCATGTTCGGATTGGCCCATGCATCGTTTGCCCAAATTTTTGGCATATCTAAGAAGGTAATCTTCACTATAACGGTCACTTCCAGAATCAAAGTATCTTCCAGGAGGAAGGCGCCAGAATCTATACATTACCTGTTGGAAACCCTAACGGTTACAAAACGCAGAAGAAAGGAAATCAATTACTTTGACCGTTACAACCAGAAAGGCGCTCATGCTTACGCAAAAAAGGCAATGACCCCCAACAAAGTGTGGTCATCCAACCTCTCTGCTTAAGGATGACATCCTGTGGCCATGGCTATAAAAGGCAATAGAAGCTAACGTTTTCAGAACACGCATTCTCTTACACACAAAAGCTCTCGAACAATTACAAAGCCTTGAGAAGCTCTCTTACTCTCTCGAGCATCCTACGCTCCTTCTCTCTTTGCTACTAGTTTCCAATGAACTTAGTATTTAAAGAAATTGCTCCGGACGAGCAGCTACAAAAGCCCCTCCCCCTACAAGTGCATTCCCACTTGCAAACACACTCATTGCATTCATTTCTACATTCCTTGCATCCATTTTTACATTCCTTGCATCAATCTTCTAATTTCAGAAGGCTGATTACTGACTTAAAAGTCAGAATATTTTCGATGGGACCAAATCCCGCTATCACCTAACCTCTTGTTTGAAATTGTGGTGTGTAGGATCAAAAACTCACCAAACAAAGACTGAAACCAGACAGACTACTTGACCTGTATCTATTCAAGGTTGGATCTAGGACGCACCACATGTAAATCTCAAAGTTAAATATCTCCATATCAAATCAAATATAGGCAAAAATATTAAAAATTTAAAAATATTAAAATATGAGAATTAAGGGCTAAAAGAATAATTTTAAAGAATGATTATATATACTTTTGGTAACTTTATACCGAATAACAACCATTTAAACCTGTCGATGAAACATTTATATATTTCTCCTATAAATTGAACCACCACTATTTAGACCTATCAGTAGGCCGTTTATATATTTCTCCTATAGACGGTGTCAAACACTACTTTTCTTACTACCCTCAGTGATAGATGCAACCTTTAAATTAATCTAAATATATTATGACGTTCAAATATATTAGTTTTGATCAATTTCTTACACTAGTTCTCAATAAAAATACCGAAACGGGAGCTATTATTACAAATGTTTAAAACGTTGTCTCCATGTTGAAAAAATATAAAATTGTTACTTCAGGAAAGTAGAAATACAAGACTTTTTACACTATAAAAATTATAAATATTGAATCAAATAACAAAATAGAATCTAACCTAAAATATATGCATGGACTACTA
>JAODPA010044879.1:0-11808 GCA_025585075.1 Nepenthes mirabilis | reverse complement strand
CGACGAAGTTATAAATAGACGAAGAAGACACGGCGAACTTGACTTGAAATCGGGAACTTCTTTCGACGGCAGCAGCGAACGGGAGAAGGATGAGGGTGGTGGGTGCGAGATTCCTAGCATTAGCCCTAGCGATCTCCTTCTTCTTCATCTCTTGTCCTTCCCATGCCTTCCTCACATCGCGTCTGCTTCACAGTACCGACAAATTCTTGACCACCGAAGAGCACTGGCTCAATCAGACTCTCGATCACTTTTCCCCTTATGTACTCTCTCTCTCTCTCTCTCTCTCCCCAGCTTCCCTTTGATTTTTAAGATGGTTCAGTTTCATTAAATAATTTGTTTAATATTCTCTTAAATTTCTGTGACAGTTAAATTATGCTGTTTGTCCCAAAATTTGGCCCTCCATTTTGTTCATTTGCATTGTGTGAGAATTTGTTTGCCAAAGTGCTATAGAATGACTTCCTAATTGTCATTCAATTGAAGTTCAGCGAGAGATGATATGCCGATTAGTCAGCTTTGCGATGGCATTTTGTCCTTCAAATTATTGATAACGAGGAATCCAGCGCATGATTCGTGACTTGGGTCAAATTATGCTTCATAAACTCTTTCATGGAAATCATGTGCCATAGAAGTCCATGCACGACTGAGGAATTTAACCTGTGACTACAAATCTAAAAGCGATGCTTTCAGTCGTTTTTATTAACTGGCTGACCCATTCTGGTTGGCTGTAACCTATATTTTCAGCTAATCCTTGATGAGGCTGATTCTAATGATTGAAACGCGGTGCCATATCAACAACAAAAATGAAACTTCGTGACTTATGATCCATGAATGTGGAATTAGACCCTACGGGCTGTTGTATTTTAGGTCACTTTTTGTGGATACCACAATAAATGGACAAGTCATCGGGAGGGCGCGTGATATTCATGCTTGGTACGCTTAGGTGAAGATGTCAAGCAAGAGTCGTATGATACTCGTGCAAGGGTTGACCGAGGATCAATTAAGAGTTGTCCGAATAGTAAAGGATGCTGAGGGGTCGTGCAAAGGTTGGCCGATGATCAGTCGAAGGTCAACAGAGTGTGCATAATGGGTGCCTGAAGAGTAAACGTGTGTGGTTCATTCAGAAAGGCCACCCTGGATGCGTGCTTGAGGAATGCATGTGCGTGATTTATCTGGGAATGTCATGCTTGATGTGCGCTTGAAGGGCGCTTATGCGCTGTTTGTCTAGAAAAGTCACGCCTAATGCATGCCGAATCGGCGCTCGTGTTTTATTTCTGATATAAAGTCATGCCTAACGCGATTTTAGGGTATTCGAAATCATTTTTTTATACAAGGAGTGCCGCACAGAGAGAGAAGAGAAAAAAAGAGAAAGGAAGAGATTTAACATCCAGTTGATTTGAGTTCCATTTTTCATCAAGATCGAGTACATTGTTCTAGTGTCAATTTTTAGGACATATTATCATTTAGTACTCTTATTTTCAGTATATTTTCTATTGTGGATTGTTAGGTGTGTTGAAGGGGTTGGTATTCAATTATTTTTCACTCGAGTTTGCAGCGAAGGTATTTTAGAGGGGGTTATTTATAATCGACACTATTTTATGGTGGATTTTTTCAGAATTTGTCTCATGGTTTTTTTCTTTAATTGAGAAGAATTTTTCACATTAAAAACGTTGTACATTGTTATATTATTTGTGTTCATAAGTTTGGTAGTTGACGTTTGACGAGAGTTTCAGTTTGTTCCGTTGTGTTGGGTTATGTGTATCTAGGTCGAATCCCAACACTAGCCTGATGTAGGGAGGGGAGGTAAGGGAGAGAGACAAATGGATAAAGACAAAAATAGAGATCAGAAGGGTAGAGACGAGAATGGAGATCAAAGGGGTAGATACAAGAATAGAGATCAGAGGGGTAGAGACGAGAAAGAGAAGAGATTAAGGGAAAGAAGGGGAAGGAAATCACAAATGCCCAATCGCATTCAATTTTTTAAAANATACATATACATACATACATATATATATATAGTTCTATTCACATTAAAAGAAAAAGACCACAATTAATTTTACGTGGAGCATATAGATATGTAAGTCAATCCATATCTGAAAACAATCTACCCCCTTCTCACCACCTCTGAGGATTTCTGATTTCATCGTCACATCAGCACTGAGTTTGGAATCTCACAAAATTATAGTTCAACCTCATTATTATTCCCTAATTGCCAAACATGTTTTATTCTTTCCCAAAAAATATGGTGCTAGCTCATTTATTTCACATATATTTTTTGATTAAATAAATTGGAAAAACTAACTCTTATTTTCCAACAAATGATGTGTTTTGGAATATGCTGAAATAGAAACCTGGATTACTTACCCCCCACCCCCCCAAAAAAAAAAAGACAAATAGAAACCTGCACATTATTGTTGGAATGGAAATATTATTGGTAGGTTGGGCACTTGGAATATAATTGAGAAAACTTTTAATACTGAGGTTTAAACCCAGATGAAAAATCATATACTCTGCCACTCTTGGCTTCAAAGGAGTGGTAAATTCCATCATCAAATTGTTTGGGATAAAAATTGTGACATTCAAAGTTCTTGTTCATTTCTTTGACCACTCCTTGTCTAGCCACTTAATTGATGAAAAGTATTTGGGTTTGAAGTTTGGGCATATACTCTATGGCTTGCCAAAGGCAACACAAGCAAGTTCTAGTGAGAATTCGATATAATTCATCATTTTTTCAGCAAAAGAAAACAGATTCCGTTAATGCTTATTACAAGCAGTCATTTCATTTTCATGATTCTTTTTGTTGCTTTAGTTATCTACAAGAGATGGATATTGTGTGTTTTGTCATCAAACCACACTATGATTTTTTTCTGCTCACCCTTATATCTGATTGGTTTTGTAGGACCACCGTCAGTTTGAACAAAGGTACTATGAATTTCTTGACTACTTTCGAGCTCCTGATGGACCAATTTTCTTGAAAATTTGTGGTGAATCTTCATGCAATGGAATACCCAATGACTATGTCAGCGTGAGTCCAGACCTTCAGATCTTTTGTTTTCCCTAACTGACAATGTTCTATTGTACAGTTGATGTTTCAGTTTGTTCATGTTTGGTGAGAGAGTGGGGGGGAGAGAAGAGATGCTTTTGTAGGAATGTGGAACTTTATCTGATTATGTTGTAGACATGTGGAACTCTATTTAGATCTGGGGAGATTGAGGTTGAGGTTTTAGCCAGTAGGGTGAAAAATTCGAAAAGAACTATTCTTCTTACTGTGTTACACGTTGTTATGGTAGTACAAATGGTGCTATGTCTGGAGGAAAAAAGGGAATAAACTTTTTAAGCTTATACCTAAAATTCTAGGGCAAACAACCATAACATAGCAGTGGATACATAGTAATAGCCACTAACATTCCCAATGGAAGAAATTTGCAACTTATTCGTGAAGCTAAGTTCTCTACAAGAAATCACGCCTATGCGTACAGGACCATTCTTCCAAGAGATCCCTGTTCGGAACCTAATGGAAAAAAATAACTTCCAGGATCAAGCTTAAAGAGGCACTGTTGCTGTTTTTGTTAGCATCAGCACATTCTTCCCTTCTGGATTTGTTTCCATGACATTTGTTTTAAGTTCAATAATCTTTTGCTAAGCAAGCATGCTCTTGCTGGTGATGATTGACTGAATCCAGATAGGAAGACAAATTGTCAAGGAGAATCCAACTGCCATAAGGTTCTTCAGTTCTTTTTTTAGTTCCTTCCTGTAAAATTGCAGAGACCTTCTGATCTGCTATAAATTGCTTGGCGAATTCCCAGGCATGCAGCCTTGCCTCAAGATTGTCTGTTTGATACGTCCTCCATGGCTATATCGGGTAATTGCAGGCACGAAGTGACGATTGCTGCGGAGAGGGGAGTTCGGGTAGAGGAACCAAAGAGAAGGCGAGAAAGAGCAGAGGAAAAAAAGAAGCAGACTGAGGAAAAGAGGGAGAGATTGAGAGGGAAGGGGGAGGGGCGTAGAGTGAAAGAGACAGAGAGACAGAGAGTTAGTGGACAATGGAAAATAGCTCCTCCTTTCTATTACTCAATGACAGAGTATATATGTGGCAAAGTAGAGTAACTGCACGGTAACTGTGCACAACAGAACAGCTAATAATAGAACAAGATGCTAACAACACACTAACAGAGCATAACATGTATAATGAAGAAAAATTAATATGTATAATGTGATGTATAACATGTGTGTGAAAGGTGAACTATATATTTAATGTAATGTCGAAACATAGTCGCGAAATCGTCGGGGTCCTTGTAGCCTCAGTTGCCGCCCTTGCCACGGGTGATTTACTGGGTCCCATACATTCAGTGAGTGAGCTTCGGAGAGTGTAACAACGAGTACGTAACACTGTCAGCTGGCCTTTTTGTCCATCAGATCTCTCGTTTTAGTTGTCACTGCTGTAGTTGGTCTGAGAGTCTGAGAAGTTGGGTCATCCCGGACTAAATGATTGATCTGTTCATTTGTGCATATACTTAAGCTCTGAGACAGGTCTCTTATCCAATGTTGAGCTATAATTATCTAGTTCTATGAACCTTATACGTCTACTTACATGCAGCTTGTCAGCATATTATATAATTATATACTGCTAGGTGACATAGTGGCCTTGTGTATTATTTCACTATTGTCTTCTTAGAGAATGGTTAGGACGACAAATATCCATCTTGTTCGTACTTTAAATACCTATATAACCATCAAAGAATGTTGAACTGACTAACTCTTGGAAATTAGGGGGCATGAAGACAAAGAAATTGTTAAGTTACCAGTTATATCTGGGTTGCCTTAGCTCTATATTGGAATGGCATCTTTACTATGGCCAACAATTTTCCTGCTTTTCTTTTGCATTAGTACAACTTGGATTATTTATTGAGTGTAAATGAATAGTTTTTTTTTAAAACATTGTAGCTCTGCTTGTAGCAATAAATAGATATGCTTTTTTTCTATATAGGTTTTAGCGAAGAAATTTGGAGCCGCTGTAGTTTCTCTTGAGCACCGGTATTATGGAAAGAGCTCCCCCTTCAAGGCATTGACAACTCAAAATCTTAAATATCTTTCATCAAAGCAGGCACTTTTTGATTTGGCAAATTTCCGCCAGTATTATCAGGTAATAATCTTCTAATTGCTGTGCTTATACAAGTTCATTCATTTAAATATAATGTGATTTCATGCATACACAATATGATAAGTCATCTCTCTCCCTAATAAAAACCTTACCCTGTAGAACTCCTTAAGCACGAAGCTCAATAAAACAAAAGGTGAAAATCCGTGGTTCATATTTGGTGTTTCCTACCCTGGAGCTCTTAGTGCTTGGTTCCGCCTAAAGTTTCCTCATTTAACATGTGGAAGCCTTGCAAGTTCGGGTGTTGTTCTTGCTGTTTACAACTTTACTGAATTTGATCAACAGGTGAAGATCCTCAGTGAACATTTCCTTATTTCTTTCTTGTAGGGGTTTGTCTTTTTTCCGTCATGCTATTGCCTTTTTTTTGAAGGTTGCTGCACTCATCGTTAGATTGGTGGTATGCTTGACATTATTAATTTGGTTCTTCTGTTGCAATCTGATGTTCTTAATGTTTAGATTGGTGAGTCAGCTGGTCCAGAATGTAAAGCTGCACTACAGGAAGTCACTAGACTCGTTGAAGAAAGACTCAAATCAAACCAGAAGGCAGTGAAGTCAGCATTTGGTGCAGCTGAGGTATGAACCTTATTTACTTCCAATGGGTGACTGGATTTTCCTAAAGTTTGCAAATCAGCATATTGATGATGTGTTCTGCTATGTATGCAAAGAAGTTATGCATGCAACCATTTCATTATCCAAGTGGGAGAACATGACAGTATGACACACCTATATAGTATATTCTGTCGTTTATATGTCACCTAAAACTGGTTTGGCTACTACTGCTTTTCTGCATCCCGAATCTCACATATCATTTATCTATCTGTGCGAAGCTCAAAATTGATGGGGACTTCCTCTATTTTCTGGCAGATGCTGCAGTAATGGCGGTAAGCATGCTGTCCATTACCGTTTTAAGTTACGTATGCCTATTCTATCAAGTTAAAATTTTTCTGTTTTTGAATTATGCAGTTCCAATATGGAAATCCTGATAAACTATGCTCCCCTCTTGCTCAAGCAAACAAAGCTGGTGAAGATTTGTTGGTATGCTCTCATGTCATGCTTTTCATTTAGTCCATTTTATTGAAGAATGCTAGACTCTTCCCAGGACATCATTCAAACTTCCATAGCTTCCTATATTCTGGAAAATCATTGACTATTGGCAAATGGATATTTAAGTTTGCTTATGTTTCTAAGATTTGCTTCAAGGTGGGGGTGTATCTTGTTTGATATTAGTCCAAATTGAATAATTAGCCTTAGGCCTTGGATTAGTAAAGTGGCTAAAATATTAGTCTACTTATCAAGCTTGCGTTTGTCATCCAGTACCAGGGGCTCTCTTCCGGATGGGGCAGGGTATTTTCTTTCAACTGACAGTCCTTTTCTTTAACTAATATTTTAGACGTTACATTACATATAAGTTCAATGGTCTTAAATGGTCTTGGAATTTTAGTGCATGAGTAAATATTTTCTCTCTGTTTTCATTTAGGACATGCTTCATTGATGAAGTATTGTGTCATCTCCTCTTGCTATTGAACTTGCTTATTTGAATATTGATACTGTGGTGGGCTACAAATTCTTTATGCAGGATGCTTATGCCTCATATGTAAAAGATTATTTCCTTGGAAGCTTTGGTGTCAGTGTTAAAACTTATAGTCAGGAACACTTGAAGAAAACTGCTGCTGGTGAGGACAGTTCTGATCGACTGTGGTGGTTCCAAGTCTGTACTGAAGTTGCTTATTTCCAGGTGGCTCCCTTGAATGACAGCATTCGCTCTTCAAAAGTCGACACGAGGTATTTTTCCTGCTTTACTTTCAAGTGATCCTCATCTATCTACTTTCAAATTCTGTCTTAGTCATGCTATTCCTTTCTGCGGATATTTTTTTGCTATACATTCAAATTATGTCCATGCCATGTTAGTCCTTCTGGCAACGTTTTTCTGATATACATAAAACAACCATTAATTCCTTCGAGAAAGTAATTAAATGATTTCACTAAATATTTATCCTGGACTGGATGTATGCAAGTGGAGGACGTGATGTTTATCCTTGTTGTTTTCATTTGTTGCACATAATTTTCATTATTTTCTCTGGGTAAAATCATTCGTTTAGCTAATCAATTTGATTGGTCAGTGCCTAAGAGCATAGTTTCACCTATGTGCAATGTTGAATGTGAGAGCATAAAAACTTGTATTTTTCAACTCATGATTGATATTAAGTTATGCATGCCTGCTGTGATTTTGAGCAGGTATCATTTGGACCTCTGCAAGAATGTCTTTGGAGATGGTGTCTATCCTGAAGTTGATGCAACTAATCTATACTACGGAGGCACAAAAATTGCTGGTATATTTTCTGAACCCTTTTCGTCTAACCCTTCTTATTGGGCCGTGAATGTGTGTGGGTGTGGGTTTGCTGGTGTGTGACCATTTCTGATTAATTCAAGCTATAGGCTTCATGTTATGGGTAGATAGTCCTTGCATATAATTATGGGGGAATGTTCAGTACGGATTCTTATAGCATTGTTTAGGGGTCGATAAACAAATTCCTGGATATGTAATGACTACGCACCATTTAATAGAAAATTCCTGGATATAGTACTTTCCATTACTGGCTTCAGACTAACAACTTTGGGCATGGGTAGCTCCATAGTATGACGGGCAGATTATACAAGGCCCGGGAATGAATTTGCTCTCATATGGCAGAGGATGATGCCATTCATTTTATGAGAAATAAAAATGAATATTGAAAATTCGAGTGGCTGAAGCTAAAGCATATTTTCAAAGTAATAATTAAAAGAAAAAAAGAAGCAACGGCTTTATGGGTAAATAGTCCTTGCGTATTCTATGTTGCCCTTGAAAAAGTGAATAGGAAGCAGTGTGCAAATTCTATTCTTTTCATTTTTTTTGTCTTGAATTCAGGTTTTGGACACCTTATTGCTGTTGATGGTTAATTTTCTTTTACTTTCAAACATATTTATGAGTCCACATATTGCTGCTGCTGCCACTACCATTAACTATACAGGCAGCAGAAAAATATCTCTAAATGCCAAAGGTTTGGACCTGCCCTTAATTTTTCCTTTTAAATCCCTTCGGCCTTTTCCTTTTGACACTATCTTATAGCTATTTTAATGGAAGAGCACACAAGCTTTTGCTGTTGTCATGATTGTATGCAATTCACACAACTTCTTGATGCATCAATGACTGTCTACGAGTTCCATAGTTCAACAGTTTGTGCTTTACCTTTCTCTGCTACATGTAACCCGTAGCAAGAAAAAAAGGTGCCATAGAGTTCATGTACATGTAATTGTGCTGTTCCATGAGTGGATAATTCAATAGAATTTTGGGTGTAATAATGTTGCTGATCTGATCCCCACCATTTGGTTCTAATCTTCACTGCAGCGATCGTTTTATGCTTACCTGCTCTCATTTGTCAGGTTCAAAAATAGTATTCACAAATGGCTCACAAGATCCATGGCGACATGCATCTAAACAGATCTCGTCCCCAAACAGTGAGTTTTCAGTATTTTGATGGGAAATACTATGCTTTTTATTTGACCCGCTTCATGCTGCTGTTTGTTATTTAAAAATGATACAATCATTTTATGTGTCTCAGCTTTCAATATTTTGACGAGAGTTTTTGTTGTTTTGACTAGAAATATTATCTTTTTTAGTGGCATGATATAAATATCATTATCAACATACCCATGACATTACAATCTTGTTGGGCAGAAGCGACACACACACACAAACTTTTAGCTTCAAGAAAAAAAGTGGCGTTAGAGGAATATCATTGGATGATGTGGTGTCCCACCCATCAGTTCAAATTTACAAGCCCAGCAAAAATAGATGGAAGGATATGCATCACTTCATTCAAGGGTTTTCCCTTAACATTTCTTTAAAAAAATACCCCACGTATTTGAAAGTTTCAAAATGGGTGGACATGTCTTTCATGATTTGTGATGTACCCCATAATTCATGGTGAAAACCTGGTTATTTAAATGATATTTGGGATTAGGCTTCGTTTTTATTTTCATATTGTTAATCTCTCCTGGTGATTTCTTATATGACAAACTCTACAGTGCCTGCATACATCATTTCGTGCCATAACTGTGGCCATGGGACTGACCTGCGTGGCTGCCCTCAAAGTCCTTTAAATCCTGAAGGTTGGTACTTCAATTCTTTTTTTCTATGATTATTTAACTAGCATTATCTCCACATGTGTACCAATAGGGTAGGCCTCTGCCACCGGCCCGAAATTTTCTAAGGTTAAGTCAATGTATATTAATATTATGGACAGACGTGGTCAAAACTTGGGGCCCAATTAATTTTTGGGGACAGGCACGATCACTGGTGAAAGTGATCGGTTCATCTTGGCTCAACACGGATTATGATTTTTTTTTTTAAATTTATATTTTCTTATTTCAAATTAATGTCAAGTTTGAAAAATTATTTCAATATATTATATTTTGTATTGTNAACTAAATATAGCAATTATTGAAATATTTTATATTTTAGGTATCTTTTTATATTGCTATGAGTTTTAAATAAAAATACATAAAAATAAAAAATGTCTATGGACTGGTTTGAACCAACCCGCGTTAGATTATAGACAAACACAATTATGGTTTTTGGTCCGCCCAACTCGGTTGTCACAAATTTCCACCTGAACTTGCTTCGTGTTGAGCCTGAACCCAATTTTGATCAAGTCTACAATAGGCTTATAATTTTCACAGATGAATCTGTCCATCTCGAGTTCCAAAAAACTGTTTTTATGCTACTTATATTTGTTCAGTTATATGAAAATTTTAAGGAAATAAAAATAAGTAGGAAAAAATTAAAAAAGTTGGGAAAATTGTTTATGGTGGAAATTTAAATTTAACAAAAATGAATAATTTTTCTTGAAACTTTTCAAATAAATTTTTTCTTGTAATTGTTTGAACATAAAAAAAAAAAAAACACTTTCCTCATAACCTTTTTTTCCTTCCATATACAATTTTTTCTAGAATCAAATAGACTATTTATGTTTTATTGTGTGAAAATACCACCATGTCAAAGTGACCAATAAGTTTGGTTTATGAAAGATGTGTTTGTGTCAGCAGCAAGGATTCTCTTTCATCCTTTATTGTTATTTATCTATGTCTATTTCTCATTTTCGGTAAACAAATAAAGAGATATGCCTAAAAAGATGCAGAATAATGTAATTAAGTATCATCTAAAATTGCTTTTGTTCTATAAGGATATTACACTTATTTGAGTGTAATAATATAAGTAGATTCCTATAGCCGAGTCCAACCGATGAGACTTAATAATTTGTTGTTGTATTTCTTATCTCATTATTTCTCTTTTGTCTTCCGCAGTATGGGAGGGAAGATTTACGACATTATGCCATTTGCTCATAGATTAAAATATCAGTATTGGTATTGGTCGTGTCTGTATCGGTATCTAAAATATCCTCGATACGATAATATATTATAATAATTGTCGCGATATCAGAAAATATTGATATCGAGAACCGATACATATCAACCAATATTTTTATCTATAATTGTCCTTAAAACTTTTTTCGGGGGGAGGGATTGGCACTGTCTTCGGTGCCTAACATATGGTGGCATACGGAACCTATCTTGGATATCGGTCTAAGTTTGATCCTCATGGACTCTCCCTTTCCTCGCCTCCGAACACAGCAGGAAAGAGATGGAAAAGGCAACATGTAATATAGCTGTTGAATCGGGCTCTTTACGGTAACATATACTCGGCATTTTGCATTTCAGGTAATGACAAAAGCTGCAGCTCTCCGGATGCAGTTAACAAAGTGCGGCAACAGATCACCGATCACATGGATTTGTGGTTGTCGGAGTGCCAAGACGCCGCTCGGAGTTGGTCTTCTGTGTAATATAGACAAAACCCTGGCAATGAAACACCTGTTTTCTTGTCCATTCCAATAATGAAATGTGCATAAGAAGTTGGGTTGATGTAATAACCACGGATCTGATTTGGTCTACTGTGAGTTTGGAGACTTTTAATCTCCAACATAATGCAAAAGCACGTTAGTAGGAACTCTTGATTTTCATAGTTCTTTCCCAGTTTTTTGTTTTTCATAATTTTTGTTTACACTTTTAAGCCTAATTTTCTCTTAAAATCACTCAATCTATATTAAAAGGAAGATATGCACTATAAGAATATATTATTATTCTTTTGGCTGACAGATTATAAAAATATATTATTATAATTTCACTTAAAACATACTGATTACTCATAAGAAGTAAGAGAAAGCTTCTGATTTGATCACTTTTTTCAGGCTAAAAGAACTGGTGGCATAAATATGACATGGTACGTATAAACCTCATTTTTTGACAAATTTCTCGAAACTCTTTCACATATTAAGATGTTTAAACATCTGTAGACGTTCAAATACTTCTTCAAAAGAGTAGGTAAAGAGTTTATATTTTCCAATTTTAATAATTTGGAAGCTATATAGAGAAATGTAGCTCCCCAATGGTTCTATTCAATTAGTCTCTTTTTTCTTTGTAAATTTGGATCTCTATTTTGGTTTTGTTTAAGTTGCATTGATTTAGAAGTTATTTAAATAGTTTCTCCTATGTATTTTATCTATTGAACGAATAATTTAAAATATTATCTATATTTCATCATCCAACAATTTATAGTA
>JAODPA010044868.1:0-11807 GCA_025585075.1 Nepenthes mirabilis | reverse complement strand
TGACTATACAGGTTTATTTGTTTATATTATTCAATTCATATAAGCTGTATATTTGTTAATTTAAAGTATGTAAAATCTTATGTATGAATTTGAAATATGAAAAGATCAAAATTCAGCAAAAAGACTGCAAGATCAGCAACATGAATAATTTTCTGCAATTTTAGCTTTAGTAACATACATGTAGAGCTGTTTACAAAGTTTTAGAGCATGCAAACGTATATTTTGAAGTCAAAACCTATTGTAACAAGAGGTATGAAATTTATCACATACAAGGCTATTAAACCATGAATTTAAGACATGCATACAGTTAATTACAATATTCAGAACATATATGCTTGTAAGTTGAACATAGACATGAATTTTTATGAAATTTTTGTAATGACTCGAACTTTGGAGACATGATAATTAGGAGAAAGATGGGCTCTGTGGGGGTACCAATTTTTGAAATATGATAAAAGGTGAGCAATTAATTCAAAATAGGTGAATTAAAGTCAAGGGATATGGGAAGAATCGGATCGAAAAGCCCAAAGATCTGAAATTGGTATCGGGAATCGAAGTTGTAAATCGAGAAACATTAATTTGTAAATAAGATTTCGGATTTTAAATTATGATAATCATGACCTATTAAGATTATATAATCAAAATTAGAGTCTAAAGATGTGAGAAATTAGGTTAGAAGGGTTGAAACAGATTCCGAATGGCAAAAACACAACGTTTTCGTGCTATAGGCTTGATGTGTGCCTGACTAGTACCCGATCAGTACTTGAGTGCCGGTCAGGCACCATTTTATGAATGTGGTGCTTGATGCTCGCCCAAGGTGAGGTGGGAGGGAGGGAGGTTATGAGAAGTGCACCCCAGGACTGCTCGAGCGCTGTCTGGGCATACATTTACGAACGCAGCGCCTGAAGGGCGCTTGACAAGCACCCGAGGCACTGTTGTGTCAGAGAGGGAATGCTCGATGAGTGCTCGAGCACCGCTCGAGTGCCCCGACTTCATATAAAAAGGCCACGTGTGTTTCTTCAGCTGTATTTTAGCCTCTCGCGCGAGAGAAGAGGGAAAGGGAAAGAGGAGAAGAGGAATCCGCCCGTTCCATTCCGATTCGGCTAAAAATAATGGTAGATTGGGTTCAGGTAAGTGTACTCCAGATATTATTTACCATTTTTATAGTATTTTAATATCTCTGAAATTGTATTTATCCCCTAAAAGCATATTTCTCCATGTTCTGCATAAATAGAGCCTGCTTCTGTAAATTAATCAGACAGATTTCATATTTACATATATATACTACAATATCTGGCATCGATTTCATAAAAAAGCACATGTTAAGTGTCCGTTTTTCGTCCGGTAATTTCAGCCAAACCCTAGGTACGAAAATGATGGGTTTTAATGATTTTTACTCATAATTTCTGTTATATAAAAGTTAATTTGAATTGAAATAAAGCTCATGGTATAATTTATTTCTGAAAATTTTATATGGACTTATACTGATAAATCACTGTAGATTTTTGAAGCAAATTTGAATGGTTTTAAGCTAATACTGTATATTCTGAAGTGAAACTGAAGGGTTTCAAACTGTTACCGTATATTCTGAACCGAACTGAAGAGTTATTGTGAAACTCTAACTGACTTCTGAAACTGAAAAAGGGTTTTCAATTAAGAAATAAGAAGAAACTATTTCTGATACCGTTAATTAGGACTCAAGACCGACATACGGTCTAGTAAGGTTGTCCGACATGCCTTAAGATATTACGGGGGTAATCGAGAATAACTCTATCCATGGAGTTATATTTTGTCTGTCGTCCTTGGGGTGTTGTACAGGGAGGATACTGTTCTGGATCCCACGGAAGGGATCGATCCCATGAAAAGGGATCTATTGTAACTGTTTCTAGCCTTAAATTGTGTGGAGTGAATATAATCTATCCTCGATTATTCGTCCTCTTGGCTTATAGGGTATGCTAGTTTGGTCATTAGGATATTTAACTAAAGTTTCTGAAGAAAGCAAATGAAGTTTTGGAACTGTTTTATGAAACTGCTGCCTATTTAAATAGAATCATGCTTTGCTCATATTTCCATGAACTGCTTCTATTCTTCTGATATGATATTCACATGGTATTCTGTCCTAATATGATTTATATTTTTTGAGACCTGTTTATATGGAAATTATGCTCTCTTCATGATTGTTGCACGTGTTTCTACTCATTTGCACATATGTTCTGCTATAGTTTTCAGTAAATAACTGTTTTATAATATTCATGCTTGGATATGCATTTGTACCTGCCCTACTGCATTCTGTTCTATATAGAAATTTTGCTGCATACCTGCATGTACCTTAATAGGTTTTGGCTCACTATTTTACTATTTTTTTCCTTTAGATAAGGATATAGAGAAGACACTAGAGAATCACGTGTAGCTAGAGTTTAGCAAGGAAAATTTGGAGCCTTGGTGAAGCTTTGAAGATTACCTTGGAGTAATGCTCTGGGAGATTCTGATAGTTTTAATTGTAAATATATGGATTGTGGATGAAATTATGTATAAATGACTGTAACATATTCTGTAAATTATTAGAACTGTATTTATACTTTCGCAGATTATATCTTGGATATAGATGCTTACGTTATATATTTTTTAACTTTCTGTATATGTCCTAAATGACATCTCTTGTTTGAATTCTGGTACAGTTGATAGGGACGTTAAATTAAGGCCATGGATGTCACTTGTGATCCTGTGAATGCGTGTTGTAGGAAAACTGTGGTATTGGGATAGTTGTGTGCTTGTACTAGTCCTGCTTTTGTATTATGGTCAAGATTTTGAGATCTGGATATTATGTATGCTCTATACTGATATAAATAAGTAGGTTGTATATTTGGATTTTCGTCCAATTTCAGATAGAATTCTGTCAAAATTTCTACAAAATTTATTGATGAAAATTTGTGATTTCTATTCTGAATCTATCTGATGGAGGAACCTATAGTAATTCGGACCCGTTCCGTCACAAGTTTACCATAAATTGATGGAAGACTAACATGCATGCTCAATATAAATATTTATACTTCGATATTATGTCATAGTTGAGTAGTGGAATTATAATTGTTCATAAAAATTAGAAACTAATTGTAATAATTGAAGGAGAAGTATAAAGTGCACTTCCTTGTCCCTAAATTATCAAAATTCAAGCCTTAATTCACTTAATGTGAGCTTCCTCAAGCTGTATCTTTCTTATTCACTCTTTTCTTTGTCTCCCTCTTTTTGCTCTGGAATCGTCTAAAAAAATGATAGAATTCAGCTTAAGTGCTATATTTATATAGCTGTGGCACTCGAGCATCAATTCAGGTGGGCGTTGGGCACCACTCTACTGGTCTGCCATGCCCTAGCGCAGCTCGGGCATACCTAGGCATTGATGCCATGGGTTTTGAGACTCAGGCACAGGTCGGGCCTTCATCAGGCACAAGCTAATATGCTTTTCATGCATCGGTGCACTCGGGCACCAATTTGGCATTCCTTACCTGATTTGACCCAGTTTAATTTTGATTCTTCAACCCAATTTTTTATATCCTTTGACCTAAATATTAATTAAATTAACTTAGTCATTCAAGTTTATCATAAATTAAAGACTCAAGCCATACATTTCTCCGCTCTTTATAAAATTTTTGTCCTCGAAATTTTATAGAATTTACATACCTCAGTAAGGAAAAAATGTGGGCATTTCTCCCGGATATCGTCTTCTCTTTCCTCCATGGCATCTTCATAGGAGTGATTCTGCAATAACACTTTCACCAATGGAATTACCTTCGTCCGAAACACTTGATCTCTTCTACCTAAAATCTGAACGAGTTCTTCAATATACGTCAAATCTTTATTAATCCTCAACGGCTCATATTCAATGATATGTGTCAGATCGTACACATACATTCGTAATATCAACACGTGAAAAATATTGTGCACATCTCCTAAATTTGGTGGTAAAGCCATTATATAGGCCACTTTACCGATCTTTTTTAATATTTCAAATGGTTCAATGGACCTCGATTTTATTTTTCCTGTGATCCTAAATCTCAAAATTTTCTTCAATGGAGATATCTTTAGAAACACATAATCTTTGACCTCAAAATTTTGTTTTGATTTTCTCTAGTTAGTATAACTCTTTTGCTGACTTTAAATATCCTTCAACCTTTCATGGATTAATCGGATCTTATTGGACGTCTCTTGAATAACTTTCGGTCTTAACAATCTTCTATCTTTGATCTCTTCCCAATGAATAAGAGAATGACATTTCTCCCATATAACGCCTCAAACGGAGCCATACTAATACTTATCTAGTAATTGTTATTATAAGCAAATTTCACCAACTCCGAATAATCCTCCTAATTATCTTTCATATCCAAAATCAAAACTCTTAACATTTCTTCCAAAATCCGAATTGTTTACTCAGATTTCCCATCTATTTGGAGATGATATATGTACTAAACTTTAAATTTGTCTATAATTTATGATGTAAACTCTCCAAAAATTTAGAAACAAATCTCATGTCTTGATCAGATACAATAGATATTGGCGCACCGTGCAATCTAACCACTTCATTGATATACAATCTTGTCAACCTATCTCTTAAAAATGTCATCTGTATAGTTATAAAATGTGCTGATTTCATAAGCTGATCAACAATTACCCGAATTGCATCATGGTTTTTTGGTGTTATTAGCAATCCCATCACAAAATTCACAGTGATATCTTTCCATTTCCATCTTGGTGTAGGCATAGTTTGCAATAGGCTAGGTGACTTTTTGTGTTTAGCTTTTAACTGTTGACAAATCAAACATCAACCTACATAAGTGGCAATTTCTCTCTTCATGTTTCTCCATCAAAATATTTTCTTCAAGTCTTGGTGTATATTGTTGATCCTTGGGCAGATTGTGTACTTTGATTAATGGGCTTCATTCATAATCTTTTCAACTCTTCAATGTTCGGTACACATATCCGCTCTTAGAACCTCAAGACTCTATCGGCATGAACACCAAAATAAGTTCTAGAGTTTTGATTCAAATTTCCGGCAATATCTACTAGAAATGGATCATCAATTTGAGCTCCTTTGATTTTCTCCCAAATTTCTAGTTGGACTTGAAAATGTGATAATGTTATCCAGTTGCCATGGGAATGTCTTTTAATATCACATTGCCTCACACATTCCAGCATCTCTATCTCTTCGATTATCAAGTTAGCCACAAAACCTGTTTAGCGACTTAAAGCATTAGTCATAATGTTGGCCTTTTTGGGTTAATACTAGATCTTATAATCATAGTCTTTCAAAAAATCTATCTCCTTTGCCTCATATTCATGCATTTCTGAGAAAATAAATATTGAGTACAACAAGAATTTCTTATCATATAGATAATTTCTCCAATCTTTAATATAAAAATTACTGCTGCCAATTCCAAATCATAATTCTGGTAATTCTTTTCATGAGTTTTTAATTGTCTTGACCGATAAGCTATCACTTTTCCACGTTGCATCAAAATACAATCCAATCTGATCTTAGAAGCATTACAATAGACTATAAATCTACTAGACCCTTTTGGGATAGTCAAAATTAAGGCGGTCGTCAATCGATTCTTCAATTTTTGAAAACTTTGCTTGCATTCCTTTGTACATACAAATTTGGTTTCTTTCTACATCAATCGGGTTAATGGCATGATAATTCTTGAAAAATTCTCCACAAACCTATGATAATAGCCCGCCATTCCCAAGAAACTCCTCACTTTAGTCATTGTTGTTGATCAGCTTCAATTAATAGTAGTCTTGATCTTCTTAGGATTAATCGAAATACCTCATTGTGATATTACATGTCCCAAAAATATAACTTTTTTGAGTCAAAACTAATATTTTTTAAGTTTGGCATATAAACTTCTTTCCCTAAGAGTATAAAGCACAATCCTTAAGTGTATTTCATGTTCATCTTAACTTATCGAATAAATCAAAAGATCATCAATGAATACCACCACGAACATGTCAAGATATGGTTGAAATATCCGATTTATCAAATTTATAAAGACTGCAAGGATATTAGTTAGTTCAAATGATATAGCTAAAACTTATAATGCTTATACCTCATTTAGAATGTCATCTTTGCCACATCTTTCTTCTTAATCTTCAATTGATGATAACCAAAATTGAGATCAATTTTTGAGAATGCTTGGCCCCCTTATGATTGGTCAAACAAATCATTGATCCTCGATGATGGGTACTTATTCTTAATCATAATCTTTAATTCCTGATGGTTAATACATAACCACACAGATTCATCATTCTTCTTCAAAAACAATATCGAGGCACTCCATGTACACTTTGTAACACCTCGGATATTTTTAATTTTATTATTTTATGAGAGTAAATTATCTAATTAGATGTAACAATTATTTGACTATTTTAGTAATTATTTTTGATTTAGAATTTTATAATTTTGCTTAAAATATGGGCTTGAATTACTTAGTGGGCCATATACGAGAAATTTTATTCGTAAGTCTTATTTTGGGGGAAATTGTAAAATCCATTTGGAGATACATTTTCTATAATAAATTGATTAAGTAGACAGCATATCAACTGTTTGAAAAATGTGCAAAAATTTATTACTTGAACCTAATGAGTTAGAGTATTTAGATTGATAAATTGAGTTTATGTGTGAGGTTTCAGTCCTAAAACATGATAATTAGAAGGTAATTAATATAATTATAATCAAAATTAGGCTTGTTGTATGTGAAAGAATGTGTATCAGAAGTAAAATTGAGAAAAAAATCGGGCTGTTGCTTGCTGGTGCACTGCCAACAGCACGATGCTTGTCGTGCACTAGGGCACAGTAGGTGGGTTCCAAAAATAGAATGGCTGCACCTACTGCTCGCCGTTGCGCGCTTAAGCAAGCAAAATCAGTGAACCCACGCTCGCCGCACACTCGCCTAGTGCTCGAGTGCCAGGCCATTTTAAAACGGGGGCCTGCTTTTGGGATTTTCATTTTTTACGACCCAAACCCTATTCTAGAGAGAGAGAGTGTTGACCAAGAGAGACAAGGAGGAGATTGAAGCCTTGGAGTTCGAATTCGTGCAAGAGCTAGTTATAAAGGTTATAGATCGGGTTGAGGCAAGTGCTCTCATACCCTTTTTATCATCTCCTTTGATTATTATTTCTTTTTTTATTGGATATTATCGTTTCAATACCTACTCAAATTATGAAAAATATGTAACTCATAATTAGTACTCAAAGTTTTTATGGTTTATTGTCTGATTCCCTTCTCGTATGTCTTGGTTTGGCTTTGCCAAACCCTAACCCGCGCGCTGTTTGAGTTTTCCCCATCCCCTTAGAAATTTATGATTTTTGCCCCTCAAATATGAATCACCATATTCTAATTATACACATATATCGGCTGATTATCCGATTTCACAGGTATCGATTTGTTCGCGACGTTCGGATGCTCTAAATGGACACTTTACTATTCACCTGAGTCTAATTGTGAATTTTATATGCTTCCATCATAATTAATTGTTATATAAGCTATGTCTAATCATATATGTTCAATTCTAAACCTAGGATAATGTCCGTTTGTAAAGAAATGTGTTCCGGAGGATCCTAAAGTGATAATTGTTAATGTGGTAAAGAATTATAATTTTTCCTATGAATTGTGTTATCTATGCATTCAAATTGACTTGTGAAAAGATTTAAGTCTAAAGGAAAGATAATTATCATATATGTAATCGGAGAAAAGTCCGCAATGTGATATGTGATCGAATTGTTCTCTCAGTTTGAGATATTGTGAATGGATTATGGTGGACCTTCTCTCAAATAAATAAGAAACCATAAAATTAGGACCACAGAATTATATTACGAATGGTAATAACCCTTGGCATGCCATTGTATTGTAGTATTGACTTAAGAATTATCTTGGCCGCGTATTGTAATAGGTGATACTCTTGGCAAACATTAGGATATTATTGTAGAAGGACGAGGGTTGCATTTGGGTCCCAGGAGATATGTGGGCATATGTTTGTGGCCTGTTTACGAGTAATATGTGATGCACCGCCTTTGGATCGATAATAGGAGCTTACGCCTTTAGAGCATGTAGATGATATGACCCTTTGCTTATCTTCCCGCACCTTTAATTGGTAAGACTTATTGACCCTGGTCCGCAAAGACGAATAACTATATGTAAGATATATCCCAAAAAGAAGGAAATGGTATTTCCAAGCATATCCGAATACGTCTCTATTTATGTACCCCTCTCATGATTATATGTTTATTATTCGCTTAGCCTTATATTGTTTACTATTTTTTATTATGATATACGTACTGAGCTGTTAGCTCACAATTTCTTCTTTTTCCTTCCAGATGAGCACACTATTATGCTTAACGAGTATGTGTAGGTTGTAAGCGCAAGATAGGTGGCTGATATGGATTAAAAGCTCTCAATGACTTAATTTTGTTATTTTATATAAGGCATTGATAGTGTAATATTATTTTGATACTTATGATACTGTATATGCATGTCATGATGATAATGAATGTGTAGTTAGTTTTCGTTGTTCATTAATGGTTATAGTAATTTTCACAGGTATCTTTTATGGTTGTGAATGGTTGTTAGTTGGCATCCCTCCTGAATCGGCGTTGTACCGGAGTTGTGATGTCGGTGCCATCCATATGTTTGTTGCGGTGAATGGGATCTTGTTTGTATATTGTATGTATGTTATGGATTCTATATAGGGTTTTGTTCATATTTTGTATTTGGCAAACGTCTGTTTTATAGACGAAACTCTGTCAGAATTTTAGTAGCGTTTTCAGTTTGTTACAGTTAGTATTAGAAAGAGGGATGACTTAAGATTGATCTGAATCTTATGTGGAAGCTTATGATGGATAGCTCTAGTTACTCTAGCTTGCATAACTTAGACTAGGGTCAAGATATGATGGTAGCTTTAATTAATTGCGTAAATAGTAATGTTGTAATTAGGGTTTAATCTTTTAACTAACCCGTAATCGTTCTTATTTCAGAAGTGTCTTCTGAAGTCAACCATGCCGCCTAGATGTAGAGGCTCGCGAGGTGGTGGTTGGTTACAAGGTCGAGAGGCCAAATACTTGAATCTGTTGGGGCACATGGCAAACATCATTGAGAATATGGAGCTGCAAAATCTCGCTCCTGTTCCTACTCCGCCTCCCGTTCAGGCCCCTGTTAATCTGGGACCATCCGCATACGATCGCTTCATCTAGGAGCAAGTTCCTACATTTTTGGGGAGCCCAACCCTATAAAAGTGGACATATGGTTTGAGATTCTGAAGAAAGTGTTTGTTGTGATATGTTGCCTCGAGGAGTATCGAGTTCTGTTTGCGTCTTACCAGCTAGAAGGTAAGGCGCACCGTTGGTGGATGATGAAGAAAAGGGCGTTGGGAGTGCCTGAGGATGAGATCACTTGATAGATGTTTGTCAGATTCAATTTTATCTGATGTGCTCGAAGTACCTCAAAATCTTTAGTCAAGTCATGAATATGGTTGTTGGCTGATATGCTTTTGACGAGCATATTCTTTCCAATTAGATCTTTAAACATTTTATTGACTTCACTCTAACATGTCGCCCTAACATTCTTTAGACCCAAAGGCATTATCTTGTAACAATAAGTCTTTTGGTCGATTATAAATGAGGTTATCTCTTCATTTTTGGGGCTCAATCTTATCTCATTGTAACTCGGAGAGGCATCCATGAAGCTTAATAATTTGGTGTCTAGATGTCGAGTTTACTAACTAGTTGATTCTTGGGAATGAAAAATTATCTTTTGAATATACTTTCTTCACGTCTGTGAAGTCAGTATACATCTTTAATTTCCCATTGCTTTTCTTCATAAGAACAATATTCGTTAGCTAGTCCGGAGAATGAACTTTCTTAATTGATCCAGTGTCAAGCAATTTTTTAACTTCCTCCCATATGGCAACAAGTTTTTCTATGGAGCAATTTCCCGATTTTTGTTGAACTTGTTTAATTCTTGGGATTAGACTTTGCTTGTGAGCCATTACTTTTGAGGTATTCCAGGTATGTCAGCTAGTGTCCAAGTGAACATGTCTGAGTTATTGTAGAGGAACACCAATTGCTCTCTCAAATGGTAGAGTAGAGAACATATGATTTGGACACACTAATTTGTTTCAGCTGGATTAAGTGGGATTTGTTGGGGAGATTTACCGGGTTAGCCCTACTGGGGTGTGGTTTTATCTCAAAGGGCAAACTCTTTGATCGGCTACAAAGTCATCGACTAACCTGTTTAGGTAAGATAGCAACTTCTTCCAATGATTTGGTAACCTCAGACTTTCCCTACTCCTTATGGTTCATGAACTTCATTTTTAAATATGAGATGAAAGTCACTGTCTCAAAGGCCGCTAGGTAGGGTCAGCCAAGTATGGCATTGTTGACCAAGGGTAAATATACTATTAACAATGTTAGAATACAGGAAAATATCTTAGGATACATTCGAAGTATAACTTCTAGTTAGATGGTCCCTGCATCTGCATAGGTTAATTGTCTAAGTCGTATAATGTGCCATCAGCTAGTTGCATTTGGTTCTTCTTAAGCCTTAGCTTAAAGAATTCATCAACATAAAGAACATTTTGAGAACTTTTATTATTAATAAAGATTCATTTCGGTAGGTAGTTAATGACCTCGTTCGAAACAAGTGCAGACAAAACAAAAAGGTTTGAATGGAGGGTTATTGCATGTATCATATTGTCATTCCTGAAGCTAATGATATTATTTTCTACCCCTATCTTCAACTTTTTGTTGGAAGAAGTCTTCTCAATGTGATTTGTAGTATTATCTCTGGCTAGCCTTGTGGATATCACAATTACTATTCCAATAGTTACTTGATTCCAAGGTTATTTTGGCCATTTTAAAAATTTTTTATTCCGAATCTATATTATGACGTTAGTCTGGATGTCATTCACTGGGGCAAGGTTTGGCAGCTTGTATTCTTTTCTTATCCCCAAGACAGTTCTCTGCTACTTTCTAAAATCCAGAGTGCATGTGTTGTCACCATTTCTCTTTTTCTGATTGGTCAACCCCGGTTGATGGGTGTAATCTATGCACTCTGCCCATTTTGCCTTGTTGGCATTATCGACCACAATATATGCCATAGCCTTAGCCTCAAGGAATAGTTTTTGTTCCTGTTGGGCTAGATACTTAAAAAATTCACCTGATTGAATGGTGGCCATAAATGAATACAGTTTCATATCATTGGTGAGTTTGGATATGCATCTGGCCTTTGCATTGAACTTTCATTTAGACCTTGTTACACTTTGACAAGGTTTTATGGCTGTTTCTCCTTCCTTCGGCTGGAGTCAAATTGATATAAGAATTGATCATCCAACTCTTGGAAGGATCGAATCAAATTTGTTGCTAGTCAATATAATCAAATTCTCACATTTTTTTTAAGAGTTAAAGGGATCCTCTAGATCTTGGAAACTAATAATATTAGAAAATGATCCAGGTGATCCATTGGATTAGTGCTCCCATAATAGGGCTCCAGGCTAACATTTTAAATTTGTCAGGGTGTGACGTTCCATATCCTCATTTATATTTAATGAGATGTCATATCACATATAAGTCCATAAAACATATAATCATAAGACACAGGATTCATATGATCACCATATCAAATAGCTCCAACTCTTTATGATTAGAATAAGATGTTAGACTTTTTAGATATGCTATTAAGAACCAAAACCATTACCATAAAAATTTATGGAAGGATAAATAATGAACATAATATTTTATGAAAATATAACTAAATGATTAAT
>JAODPA010044846.1:0-11808 GCA_025585075.1 Nepenthes mirabilis | reverse complement strand
TTAATTATAAAATAATCATGAACATTTAGATAAAAATTTATTACATGCAATAGCATATAATTGAGAATGGAAGGCATGTAAAAACAATATTGTAGATGATGGCCAAAGATCCAATAAGCACAACGGTCGACCCAGGAAGTACAATCTGATACCATTTAGTAATAAATAAGCAATTAGAGCAAATCAGTGACATACCTTGATAGCCACAGCACTGAATCGACTGACATTATGACAACTCAACGTATGTATTTGGACAATGTTTACTATAATTTAGCCCCATGATTATATTGATAGTTCAATAAATATATAGGGGATATTGTCCCATGATTATATATCACTCCAAAATGGCAATGACAGTCCAACAAATATTCTTGGACGGCGGTTGTCATATATCACCTGTGAGGATCACTTAAATAGTGGAGCGAATATACGCAGAGAACTATCACCAGTCGTGTGGCCTGAGGAAGGCTAAATCAGTACTCACTCTATAAGTAACCCTTTTCCACCACAAGAAGGGAAATCAATCAATCAACTAGACTACACCACCAGAGAACCAGTCCTCGAATTTAGAGTATACACCTTACACTCAGGTGCTTATACACACTGAAATCTCACAAAGTTACTCTGCCTATGAGTGCACCCATCCTAAAGCCACCCTGCCTATGAGTGCACCCTTCCTAAAATCGCTCTTCCCAAAGAAGCACACCCTTCCAAAAGCTACTCCTAGCCAGCACACCTCTTAGAGCCCAATTCTCCGCAACACACTCAATCCCTCTCTCTTATTTGCATCCATGCATTTTACATTTCTCCATCTTTCTCTCCATCGAAGAAAGATTTTTAATTTGAGTGTCGAAAGATATATCGGGCAGTGAGTCTCGTATACATATGACATTTCGTTTGTTTATTGTGGTGTTTAGGATCTAAATTCCTAGGAAAAAAGATTGAACCCGTTTCAATTTAACATATTTGATGAGATTAAGTGGCTTTCTAATTTCTACAACAATTTAAATTTAGAGATGTATCATTGGCGTCGTCTGTGATAAGCGACTAAAAAGTCCAACCACAATGCCTATGAAAGCAGACATGGTTAATATTAGGGCACAAACTAGTGCACCGGCCAAAGATATCGTTTTCCACGATGATAACCCTTGCGTGGGTAGTCATGGGGACGAACAGTCATCTCCTAATGTGCAAATATTCGCTGCCTAAATGGACACCATATCCAAACTGCTCCAGACCATATGCATTTGTTTGGAAAATCAATAATTCGGGGCTTCTTCCTCCCACTCCCAGACCTCAGCATCCAAGAGGAGAAGTTAAAGAAAGAGACAACCCATTGAGGAGATCCAACAGCCTAACAACCTCAATACCCCAATGACCACGAGCGACATGGCCCAAGCGAGGCCAGGAGGTCGAGTCTTAGAGCAAGGGATGAAAGCTTGGAGAGATGAAACCCACACTACTCTCGAGATGACAGAAGGCCACTAGTCCAAGGAGAAGCCTCTTGCATCACCTAACCAATGAGGGTCCACAGCAGCCCAATTTAGCATATCTCTCCAAACCACTCAAAGTTGAGGACCTTCCTCAATGTAAAAAGAATTGTGTCCTCCTCTCAAGTGGGAGAGAAAATAAGGACGATTGAGCAGTAACTATTCAGATGAAACATTGACAGACGCTCCACCAACCTGAGGAGGTTGTCATTCACGAGAGATATCCAAATGTAGCCACTCCCTCACAAGTTCAAGATACCAACCTTGGAACTCCATAATGGAAGTTTCAATCCGACGAACCATTTGGATCACTTTGCACCCTGTTAAGCTTCCAGGGCCAAAATGACGCTGTCATGTATTTATACTTCCCTTTGAGCCTCAAGAGAGACACTCGAATTTGGTTTTATTGCCTGCAACCAAATTTGATACGAACATTCCAAGAATTGGCTAATAGTTTTTTATCACAATTTGCCTCCAGCCGAAGGGTCTGAAGCAGCCCTAGCATCTTGTTTGCATTCGATAAGGGCCAAACGAAAATTTGAAGTGTTTCTTGACCCAATTCAATGTCGAGACCTGAAGGATATCCGAGCTCACTAACGAGCTAAAGCTGAACACCTTTTTAGCGACTTTATAGCTATGCGACTTCTTCAAACATTTGGTTTAGCAATAGCCTCAAACCTTCCTTGAGGTAGAGACTGTCACCCGTACGTTTTCAGCCACCGAGGAGGCCAACAAAACAAAGCAATTAGAGCACACAAACCACCTCCATCAGGGATTGACAAACGGGAAGAAGAGAAACGGAGACACTACCAATACTCGAGATCCTAGAAAGTAGCCCAAGATGGAGCCAGGTGCTCAAAGGGATTTCAGACTTCTGAACTTAACTCTTTTAAATGACATCTGGACTAACATCCTCATGTAGATCAGGGATGATAAGTTCTTAAAGTAGCCAAAACAGCTCAAGAACTCAAACGGGGGAGATCAATCTAAATATTATTTCTATCATCGATCTCTGAGTCATAGCACTAAGGATTACTAGATGCTGTAGAAAGAAATCGAGGCTCTTGTCTAAAAAGGGCATCTCACTAGATTCCTACGGGGACTTAGGGCAGGCCCCCGTTAAGGAAAAACAAGACGAGTTGGAGCAGCAACATAGTTACGAAATCGGGCTGTAGTCGGAGTAAATAACAAGCTGGCCACAAGGGCACCTAAGAGCAAATTCTTGGACCGCCCAAACAAAGCTTCCAGTAGCAAGAAGCCAGAGATAGGAGTTAGAAATGATGCCATTAGTTTTAGTGACAATAATATGGCACATGTAATAACTCCTCATTATGACCCTTTAGTTGTATTCTCACACTTTTCAAACAGTACGATTGACTACCAATTGAAATAAATATTTATTGATAATAAAAGTTTAAAGAATTTGCTATATCTCGATACCTACTTTAAACTCAGACTAAAAAAGAATCAGATAAAATCAACTAAGGGACCCTTATATGGGTTGGATAATGAACCCGCCCCAATCCAAAGAACCATTCAGTTGAAGGTCACACTAGGAATGTATCCAATGATGGCATCCTGCATGTTCATATTTTTGGTAGTTGACCTATCCTCAGTCTACAACACTATCCTAGGGTAACCCTACCTAACAATGTCGGAGTAGTCATCCCACATCTAAAAATAAAGTTCATGACAACATGGAGCATCGAAGAGGTCCTAGGCAACTAGGTTATTGGCTGAACATGCTATTTGTCTTAAGTCACTCAGGCGACTCTTGACCAACCGGCTAAAGACTTTGATCTCTGAGATGAAATGACCTCACTGCTGGCACAGTTTGGTGAGCTAACCAACTAGATCCCTCTAGATCTCAATGAACCTGAGAAATGTATACAATCGAGAGCTCACTGACAGGTCAACTACGTGACCAACTAATAAATTTCCTTTGGCAAAACGCCGATAGTTTTGTATGGACACCCGTCGACATGTTAGGGATACTAACCAGAATAATGGTCCATAAGTTAGGCTTTGATCCCAGTGGAAAAGCTATTAAGTAAAAGTAGAGAAACCACTCCATTGAGAAGTTAATTGTCATACATAAGAAGGTGAAGAAGTTACTCGACGTATGCTTTATAAGGGAGGTCCAGTACCCAAACTATCTATCAAATGTTTTATAAAAGCAATGAAAAATGGTGGATATGCGTCGACTTTACCGATGTGAATAAGGCATATCCAAAAGACAATTTTCCATTGTCAAGGATTAACCTATTGGTAGATTCAATATTTAGATACGAGTTGCTAAATTTTATGGACACCTACTTGGACTACAACCAAATACGAATAAGTCTAGAAGATAAAGAACACACTTTATTTATGACAGACCAGGAGACGTACTATTACAAGGTTATACCCTTCGATTTGAAGAACATAGGAGCTACATGCTAATAGCTCATGAACAAAATATTTGAGGCCCAAATTGGTCAAAATATAGAGGTATATGTGGACAATATGTTCATTAAAAGTAAAATAATCGATGACTATATTCACGACCTTAAAGAGGCTTTCGAAGTACTCCGAGCATACCAGATGAAGTTGAATCAACCAAGTGTGCGTTCAAAGTATATTTTGGGAAATGCTTGGGCTTTATTATCTCTCAGCGAGCAATCGAAGTGAACCCCGAGAAAATAAAAGCCATTATGACATGATCCCACCTCGAACTGTGAAGGAAATCTAGAGGCTTACTGGGAGACTCAAAGCACTCTCTTGATTCTTGATAAACCGGTAGAAAAGTATCTTTCCTTCTTTAAAGTCTTGAGAGGAGTAAAGGCAAGTGGCTTCCAACGGACGGGCGATCGCCAAGCAGCCTTTCCAGAGTTGAAGGAGTATTTCACTAGCCTCCCTCTCTTGATGTCTCCGTAAGAAGGCAAAAATTTATACTCGTACGTTACAATTTTGAATACAGTACTAAGTTCAGTCCTAATCAAGTAGCAACCCGAAATACAACAACCAATCTACTATATCGTCAAAGTCCTAATAGACACCAACACTTGTTACTCACATGCGAAAGGACTACCCTAGCGCTCGTCTATTCTGCCGAGAAGTTGCGACTATATTTTCAGGCGCATAAGATTGTCATATTGACGGACTAGCTACTAAAAGGGATCTCACAGAGACCCAATACATCCAAACAACTACTTAATGGGCCATCAAGTTGAGCAAGTTTGATGTGAAATTTCAATCACGGCTAGCCATAAAAGGTCAGGCTCTCATGGACTACCCCTATTTCAGACGCCCTCAATTCAAGCAAAGGTGCCAGCTAGTAAGAAGAAGATTTATTTGGATATTACATATGGACAGATTATTGACTTAATCAGGAAGTGGAGCTAGCGTGGTTTTAAAGACTCAAAATGGGTCGAAGATAAAATATTTGATGACCGTCAAATTTCCATCCACCAATAATGTCACCAAGTACAAAGCATTACTAGTCAGATTCAGGTAGGCAAAGGAATGCTCGGTGAAGAATCTGATCGTCGATAGTGACTCGAAGATAATTGTCAACCAAAACCTCAAAAATTTTGAGGTGTCTATCCCTTTGTTAGCAAGATACCTCGCCAAAGTCAAAGGCCCGACCAGACGTTCAACAAGATCAAGATAATCCACATCCCAAGGGAGGACAATTGGACGGCAATCAGTTGGCGAAAGTGATGGTAATTGATAATCTCAGGTAATATACCTGAGAAATGCTAGACGTTCTTGCCTCCCCGAGCAAAGAGGAGATAGAATAAGAGGTGCTACACATCTCGAACGATGAAAATTGGATAACTCTATATAGAAGTACTTCATTGATAGCCTTCTACCGAAAAATTCAAAGGAAGCTAAGCGCATAAAAATGATAGCAAGTTTGTACACTATTATGGATAGGAAACTATACCAACAAGGTACTCCACCCCTTATATACGGTGTCCCACGCCAAAAAAAGCTGACAACACGCTGAGCGGGGTGCAGCTTGGAATCTGCAGGCCACACATTAGAGGCAAGAACATGGCATTCAAGGTCAAGTGACAGGGCTACTACTAGCCGACAATGAAGTAAGATGTTATAAAATTTGTAAAGAAATTCGAGAACTGTCAAGTCCACAGCAGCATTCCTCATTAGTCGTACACAGAACTGCAAACTTTGCAGTCATCATAGTCATTCACACAGTGGGGGCTCGATATACTTGACCCACTGCCCATTTCTTCTAGGCAAAGGAATTCATTATAGTCGGTATTGACTATTTCATCAAATGGGTGGAAGTCTCTACCCTGACACAGATAACCAAACAGAATGTAACAAAGTTCATTCAACAAAGCATCATATACATATTTGGGATTCTTGAGATCACTGTGATCAATAACGAATCCAATTCACTCGAGAAAAATTCATCAAATAATGTATGAGTTTGGGAATAAGGCTGGTTCATACTTCCATCACCTATCAATAAGCAAATAAGTAAATGAAAGTAACAAATTAATTGCTGTTACACGGGCCGAAGATGAAGTTGGAAGATGCTGGGGGCTCTTGAACAAACGAACTACCTTCTGTGCTATGGTTATACAAGACGTCGTCCAAGGGACCTACCTGTGATACGCCATTCAGTTTATGTTATAGCAATGAAGCAGCCATCCTAATAGAAATCAGACTTTCCAACCTCAGAGTCAAGAGCTTCAATCCACTCAACAATTTCCAACAACTCATGGAGCATCTTGACTAACTCGAAGAAACCCGAGACACAGCCAGATTGCACACGACAACTTATCAACAATGGGTCGCTCAGTACTACAATAAGCAGGTGAAAGCACGCCAGTTTGAGGTGGGAGACCTTACTCTACAGACCATAGAGGAGTTGGATAAGATCATTGGTAGGAACAAACTCTCCCCAAGTTGGGAGGAGCAATGCCTCGTCTCAAAAATTCTTTACAGCAGTACGTACAAGTTACACACCCAAAATTATAAACTAATCTCGAGGATATGGAATGTCATCTACCTCAAAAAGTATTATCAGTAATTTCTCACCAAACACAGGTAACTCTAACATACATCACGCAGGGTGCTTGTACTATGTACCATGTTTCAATTTAAAAAATAACTATTCATTTACTTTATTGTTTTTATGAATTCTTGTTTGTCATTACATAAAATCAAATGACCTAGATTTTCCTAAGTCAGGTGATTGCCTTCACCTACAACTCGAGTGCTACAGTCCAGTCAAAATCCTCAATCCAGCTAACTGAGTAGCTCAAATGAGGTTGAACCCTAAATCTCAGTCCAAACAACCAAGCAACCTATACAAGGGCAAACATGATGGCCTGGGGGGATTTCGGACGAGAGTTGGACCTCTCCATTAAAGCGGCCACAAAAACCTTAGAGAGCTTTATCAGTATGTGTGTGATGACATTTATCGAAAAGAGAGAGCGCCATCAGTTAACGATGGTTGGCAAGCCATGAGCAGACACACAAAAGCGACGACATCTACTAACAGGATTGAGCACTAATATTCAGTGCCAATGATAGCCTAAATTTTGTCAGAGCCCAACGACTGCAACAACCAAACCTAGTCGGCCCCAATAGGCTCACCAATAGGCATGCTACGACGTCCTCTCATAGAAAAGAGCACCACCAAAGAAAATCAACGTGTTATGACTTTCTCTCATAGGAACAAGCACAACCGGACCAATAAGTCCAAACCAAGCCTGGCGATAATAGCAATAACGCTTAGCTAGCGAATAAAGAAACGTTGAATACAGAAATTTTTCATAAACAGGGAAACATCAACAACAATGATCAAAATGATCTTACTGATTTATTAGAGAATCAAAATATATAATGAGAAACATTCATTTGCCTCGGAGATGATGCCAATTGCCTACACTCACACAAAACGACTTTCCTAAGCAGAGCCCCTAGTGGACGTGGTGAAGGCTCACTGCTTGACTTCAATAAATCACATAGATCAGAACGGCGTAGAGTTTTAGCGTTCATCAGATCAAGGTACCCGAAAGGAAGGTCTAAAGTGAGTAAAGATACGATCCGCCTGCAGAGGAAGAAATCGTCTCAAAATCTATCATCCAATAAAGGTTTAACATCTTCTGAGCATAGTCAGGTCCTTAACTCCCCTGTGAGTTGAGCACATTGGCTATGAAGATCAACGAGGTGTTTCTCAGCCTCTTGAAGCTTATTAAAAGATTTTTGAGACCTTACAATCCATTTAGATAGCTCTTCGTTGAGGGAGGTGGCCCGATCTCGACTTTATTGAGTTTGGCAATGGCGGCATTGACCTTGATGCGCATCTCCTTGAGCACGTTGGGGTCAGCACACGTCTAGGATAGGTGGGAGATCTCAACATCACACTGGCGCAAGCATGCCTCCACCAGACATAGCATGTCCTGCGACTGCAAGCAAAAGGCAAGCAGTCAAATAAGGATGACAATAGATACAAAAATAAGAAGTTATGCAACCTGTATCATAATTGAAGGTGGCTCCTTCAAGGATGAAAGACTCGGTGGAGCCCCCGGCGAACAAGCAGATGGAGTCCTCTAACCCAATGGAGGCACCGCATGTCGGCAGAGGGGCACCCCGAAACTTGGAGGTGAAGGAGAACCATTTGAAACCTCTAGGACTTCAAGCATCGGAGCCTCTGAGCAAGGCACCTCATCAACTGCCACCACCTCCACGTTATTCTCTACTTGAGATTCAGCCACTCGATCACTGCTAGGACCCTCCTTGACAAAAACAATTGGAGGGTTGGGTGCAGGCTTATCAAGTGATGAATTTATAAAAATAGGGACCTCGTGCTCGGCTAAGGTTAAAGCGCTGATTGGCATGCTTGGCCTATCAGTCTCGAGTATCAGTCTTGAGGTCACTTATTCTCAAAGTAGAAGGAACTGGGGGCTCACCGCCCTCAACAAACCCTACCACCTCCTCAACAACTTGGCAAACCAGAGAAGGGATACAACCCAGCCTCCTAGATGACTCGCTAGCATTCCGTGCCACCTCAACAACGACTCAGCTGAAGTCAGAGGAGGAGAAACGAGATGGAGCTGCTTGACTAGCCACCCTCTCAAGAGAGTCTCGGATGAACAATGACCCCAGTTTCCTGTTAGGCTTGTGAAGTGATAGAGTAGTGACATCCATCCTTTCCGTCCAAAACTCCCACTCAAGTGATGCAAATGATCTTGCAGACAACCAAAAGTCCTTTCAACAAAGGAGTCCAAATGCTTCTTTACAAGCCCCGTTAGTGGCTTCGTCATGCATTCCTCCCAATCCAAGATACTACCGGCATAGGTAGCCTCCACTCCACCCCATTTGTTGGAAGGGATCCACTTGAAAGGGACCGACAAATAAAAAATTAGTCCTTCCAACCCTTCATCGTGTCTGAATTCTCCTTGCTTATTTGATACTGCCTGCAGGGGTGAACGAAATCTAGTTTATTTTCTGGTTAAACCGAAAGATCGCCTTCATGCTCAGGGTATCCAAGGAATGTCCATGGTGGTAAAAGAAGACGCACAAGAAAACTAGGTATCAAATGGTATTAGTGTGGAGACACGCTACTGGAATGTCCAAAGACACCAAGATCTTGTACAGGTCCTGCGCAAAAGGGATATGAAGGCCTCCATTCAGGTAGACCTTATAGATAGTGATGAACCTGTGCCATGGGAAGCAAGCCCTATCATCATCGGTAGGCACTACATACGAGATGGCACTCGGGATATTATATCAAACATACAAAGACTCCATATCATGGAAAGTGAGAACAGATGGGATCGCATTGACACTTAAGGAAGCCATGGAAAGTAAGAAAGGCAAATTAGGGCATAGCGATTCAAGTCAAGAAGAAAGCCATGGAAAGCAAGAAAGGCAAATTAGGGCATAGCGATTTCAAGTCAAGAAGAGAAGTGCAAAAAATGACGAAGGCTCAGAGTTTAAATAGCCAACGCACTAATCCAGAAATGGCATTGCATGAGGAATCAAAGAGGCGTGTTAGCTGAAGTAAATGATCGTAATACGTGCCTACACCGCAGAGTGTTCTAACGTGTCAGCTTGCTGGTCCAATTATGATGACCAACACAATGCCTCCTCATGCAGCATGCCGACAACTGACGGCCTTAACAATTGGCGAGTTAGCGGGATGGCACAGGTAATGATGCCCTGACATGCCACTTTCCGAGATGGAAAATTGAGGGCATGCAACCCTGAGGAGCTCAAGACAAGTTCAATTAGTTTACATCCTAGCCATACATTTGGGACACATTATTTCCAGTCAAACTGTCAGAAGATTGAGTTGTCAAACTATTAGAAATCACAAAATAGAAAGCAACATTCAAGCATTACATCATACAAGAATATTAGAGTTGGACAATAAAGACAACAAATGCTGAGGAAGTTTCATTCATTAATTCTTGTCACAACGTATAAGCTTACAATAGTAAAAGTATAACTCAAAAGTGAATACAGGGAGTGACAATTCGGATACAGTAGTCCAATCAACTCAAAGATGGGCACCTAGAGAAGGGAGGCACTTTCCCAAGGGAAGCCCATCCAAGCTAGGGATGGGTATTGGAAGAAAGCTCTCACCCTTGAAGTGAAGTGCTAATACCTAGCATATCACACTTTAGACAGGAGATAGCAAAAAGGGAAAAAAAGGGGGAGAGCACCTCAGTCTCCCCGAAGCCAAGAACAGTGCTGCAAAGCGAACCGCCTGGCACCGAGAAGAATGATAGAGAGCCGCTGCCCAAAACCTAAGATTTTGCTCAAAAATATCAGGTCCGATTTTGGGACAGGTATAAAAGAGAAAAATTAAGGCAACTTTCTGCATAAAAGAGGGTAACCAATGTAGACTATAAGTGCATTATCAGATCTCACCTTTGAATATTGGAGAAGAACTTCCTCCAATCCTGACTTGTGGCAACGTAGGCTCTAGGCCAGCTTCGAACTTTCATATCGTTTGGCTAGAAAAGACAATTCGTGGCGTAAGGTATAGAAAGCCCCTCCATTTATAGTTAAGAAAATGATTAACAAGCAATTAATGTAAGAAGATCACCCATGCTAGCGTTATCCACAAAAGACAAAATCAAACCATGCTAAAATTTTGCCCAACTGAGCGACAAATCAGTAGATCACATGGGGAAGAAACACGTGTGCAGGCCTATAGATATCGTCCCATCAATGAACATAACAGGAGTTGAAAATTTAAACCTATTGGTATGGGGGACTAGTGATGGGTATGGCAACCCATAGATGGGCCTAGAAACACAACCCACTGAAGAAAGAAAGGCCCAAGAAATGGAAGCCTAGTAGGATGCTCTCATAACCCAAGATCCAGTAGGAGTAATAGTCGACCTAGGAAGTATAATCTAATACCATCCAGTGATAAATAGGCAATTAGAGCTAATCAGTAGTATACCTTGACAGTCGTAGTCTCGAATTGGCTGATGTCATGACAGCTCAACACATATATTTGGGCAATGGTTATCATAATTTATCCCAACGATTATCATAATAGCTTAGCAAAAATATGAAAAATATTATCCCATGATTACAGATCGCCCCAGAATGATAAAAATAGACCAACAAATATTCTCAGACGACAATTACCATATATCACTCGTGAGGATCACTCATACAGTGGAGCAAATATATACAAACAACTGTTATTAGTCGTGAGGCCTGAGGAGGGCTAAATCAATGCTCGTTCAATAAATACCCCTTCTCTACCACGAGAAAGGGAATCGATCAATCAACCAAATCGCACCCCTAAAGAACCAGTCCTCGAATTTAGACCAACTCCTTACACTCAAGTGTTCATACACATTGAGATCTCGCAAATCCATTATGCCTACAAGTGTACCCATCCTAAAGCCACTCGGCCTATGAGTTCACCATTCCTAAAACCACTCATCCCAAAGAAGCACACCCTTCCAAATACTGCTCCCAACCAAGTGCACCTCTCATAGCGCAATCATTTGCAGCACACTCAATCCCCCTTCTCGCTTGCATCCGTGCGTTTTACATTCCTTCACCTTTCTCTCCATAGAAAATTTTTTTTTAATTTGAGCGTCGGAGGATATATTAAAAAGCAAATTTCGTATACTTCTAACAGCTCGTTTATTTGTTATGGTATGTAGGATCCATATTTTCAGAAACAAAGATCAAACATCCTTCAATTCAATATATCGAGTAAGATCAAGCGGTTTCATAATTCGTACAACAATCTGAATCTAAAGATGTGTCAATAGAAATCCAACATTTAAATATAATATATATGGGTTCAAGATATATATTT
>JAODPA010044835.1:0-11809 GCA_025585075.1 Nepenthes mirabilis | reverse complement strand
GTGAGAGGGATTGAAAGGATGAGAGAGAGAGAATTGTAGGGCTTGGCTTCATATTTAGTGAAAGAATATGTGCATTAGATGGTAATACTCTATTTCTTATTTATTTTTTGAAATCCTTTTATTTTTTTAGAAAAAGTTGACATATTTATAACTATTTGCTAATTGATGGCGATTTTCTGAAACGAAAAAACCAACCACGTTCAAGATGGTTAGGTCGATTAAAAATTGATCAGTTTAACCGTCATTGTATAAATTCTGATTGTTGGGTTGATTGCAAGAAATTAATGTCCAAATAACAAATCAATAATATTGAGTAGTTGATATTAATTAGTTTAAAGATCCTATTTTAGACTCAATTGGATGAATTACTCGATTAGATTAATCTTTTGGCTAGACATTCAGATATACAACCATTTAAGCATATAACTAAATTTGCCTAACAACCACTTAGCCACTTAATTGCCTGTCTAATCTTAGTTTATTCTAATTAAAGTTAGGTAATGACCAGACTCTATGTTCTTTGAGTTTGGGCCCATAGGCAGTTTATTATTTTCACTTTTTTGGATTTATTATTCATTGGATAGCTGTGCTAATTAATCAAGCTAACTTAGTTGATAATATTACTAGTTTATAGTTTTTATCTCTAAGAATGTCTTGGGGCCTTGCTAAATCAAAGACTTAAAAAAGCCACCCGATTAAATAGTTATCATATGAGTATTTAGTTTCACCCCATCTTGCAATATGCCTTTGGTCTTAGTATTGAATCAGACAAGAAAACACTTTAGCTCTCATTAAGAGTTTGTCTAATCTTATCTAGATATCATGGTTACTTTTATTCCCTCCAATTAATGGTGGAATGTGACAAAAACTAGTTGGTCAGTTTCTAATATGTCTCAATAGAATTTTGTCATAATTTGTAAAACTAAATTTGTGTATCTTCCTTTAAAGTTAAAAGAAAAATAGAGATATAGTGTGTTATCTTCCAAATTTTAGAAGCCAAGTAGGGTACGAAAATAGTTTAGATGATCAATTGAATTGATACTTTCGTTGTGTAGCTCCAAGATATATATATTTTGAACTTATGGGGTAGTCGGTGCCTCTTGATATCAGAGATGAATGGCATGTGACTCAATTGGGTCATCTAACTAGTAAAACTTCATTGGTTACCTACTATTTTATTCTTTTGATGCGCTCCTCCACCTCAATTATGAAAACGATCATCTTTACGTTGAGGAATGCCCTCAACTTTAAATAATTGGCAGGTTTATCTGGTATTTATCTAGTCAGAAGGATTCAGGACATGTTGTTGCATGATCTTTACTCTCAGTTAGAATGGCGCTCAAAATCTGGTGTATATTGGAGATTTCATCGCTCTAGACTCTCCTCCTTGACCTTGAGGTTGTCATAGCCTTTGAATCGGGAGGGCATAACTTAGTTTTGCACCTTAAGGGCCACAGGCATCTTTGGCACAGAGTGGCTCTCTTTTGAGGTGCCTTTTTTATCTTTTGACCTTTTTTTTCAGGTAAAAACTTGTGAATAAAGGATCTCAGTCCGACGGATTTAGTCCTTAATTCTATCCTGAAGGGATTTTCACATTTTAAACTAATCCTACAATTGAACGGCTAGAACTCCAATGTCCAAAGCGGCTAGCGAGTGAGCACTTTTATGGCTGCTTTATTTAAGGAGAATGCCACAATAAGGGACATATTTAACTAGTTGGCTCAACTGTCCATGTGCCTTTATATTTGCCAAGTCAGCTATTTTTGTTAAAGATTGTGGGTTAGTAAATTTTCATTTGTGTAATTTAATTTAGGTAGAAACGAGTAGTTTGATTGCATTTTTTACAAATAGTACTAATTATATATACATAGAATCTAAATTATGATTCAGATACTCGGGTTAGATCATTTAAGTTTTGCACGTCATAGTAGCAAATAAGAACTCTACAGAAATCGGGACTTGTTATTCAACATATCTTTCGACATTTAAATTGGTAAATTTTTTAAAATTTTAAAAAGTGGGAGAGAATGATAGATAAGAAAGGGATACAGAGGACTTGGCTCCATATTTTGTAAAAGAATAAGTATTTTAAAGGGTTATGTTGTGTTCCTTATTTTTGACATTCATCTCCCTTTCAAAGAAAGGGAAATGTATTTTTAGTCTGAAAGAACCGTTTTGGTTTAAATTACACAATAAATATTTCAAAACCTATGATAAATTAGCGGAAGTAATATATAATTAAATATTTAATACACGTAAAGAATATTTATATTTAGATATTACAAACGATACGAGTATAAAAATAAAGCAGTAATAATAATAAAAAGACAAGTTTTTTGGTAACGAAGGAAAAATTTTGATACCCACGGTAATCAAGAAAAATCCATCGGGTTTTAACGGTCAGGAAAAAAATGTACTATAAAAATTAATTTACAGATCGAGTGGTAACGACGCGCTAACCTAACCAACTTACTCCTATCTTGTAATCCCTATCAAGGAATTCTTTGGATTTATCCGCGGCAGTGAAACCGGATACCTTTTAATCTTCAGGTCAATCTTCCCTCTCGAACCACTTAAATTGTCGAACTCACTGGATCTCGGTGTTCACGCCACCAACGTCGCTATGAAGGTTAACAGGCGGGAGAAAAAGAAAGCAAGATGATGGAGAGAAAACTTTTTCAATCTACCACAAAGGTTGGAGTTAAGTTTTCTTAATAATCAAGTATAAAGATTATGAGCTTTTCAAATGATGTGCACTCCCCAAAGATATTCTAACCAATCTAGGGTTTAAAGATATAAGATATAAATATATAGAGGGCTAAAAAAAATTCAAAAATAAGGTGTCTATTAGACATAATAGGGCCGCGCCGCTCGAGCAGCTATTGGGCGCTCATTGAGCGCTCGGCTTGCAAAAACGCGCCCAGTGGGCGCTTGAGCGCTCGTTGAGCGCCCATTGCGAGAGGCGCGCCTACGAAGAGTGCTGTCCTGAGACGAGGTGAAAAACGCTACACGAACGCGAGAACACTGAGATTTGATAATGACGATCTTCGGGTATCAAATGGATGAAAATCTTGTAGGTTAATACGTTGTCGCAGTTACTGAAGGCGCCGACAAGAAACTAAATGAACAACCCGACACAGTTACGGAATATGTCAACTAAAAATATCCCTAACAATTTTTTCCTTTGACAATTCCATGACAAAATCTATACAAAAAAATAAAGAAATTATAAGAGAATCACAGTATTAGACACCACCGAGATAGAACCCGTGTACATGAAAATCTACTCCTAAAAAATAAACATAATAAAATACAATACGTCTTAAGACCGGTGACACAGTACAATAAACTCAAAAAAAATCTAAACTTCAGAAGCTGCCACCAATTGTGCACTAAGAAAAAGCATCTATTCCTGTACAGATATGGTTATTGCAGAAATAACAGAAATATAATAGTTAGAGGTACATAAATATAAATATAAAAAGAAAATAAGACGGAAACTCCCACTGGCAAAAATAGTACATTCTTTCCTATCAATAATAACTTCCCCCTATATCCTCCTCAAACCACATAGTTCTATTCCCCCTTTTTGTCACGGATGACCAAAAGGTAATGGAGCTCACTTTTCTTGATCTACAATGTCTTGCCATATTTTATGGCGGTTCTTAAGTTCATCACTTGATTATTTAGATATTGGATGTGATGAATGAGCTGCTCTATCTTAGAATTTTGACATAAAGATATGGGACAGTGGGGACGAATATGGCCTATAATTCCGCATCCATGACATGTTGGAACGAATTTAGCACCGCTACCAGAAGTGCATATTGGCTTCTTAGTGTATTTAGGACCAAACTATTTCATACTTGTAAAGTTTTGTCGGTCTTGTATATTTGCTCTCTTTTTTGGGGAACTTGTAGACGACTGATCAATATGGCTAAACAATACAGTTCTAGATTTAACATTTGCATTTAAGAAATTTTCTGAGTAACCCAATCCGATTTTATTTCCTCTAATTTTTTTCAACCCGAGCATATGGTCCAATGTTTGGGACACATTTAAAAATTATTTCAAATCATTACGAGTAGCCTCAAGATCAGATTCAAGAGTTGTGATTTTTTCAGTAAATGAGTTTTTTAGGTTCTCAATATCATGAACTTTTGTGTCTAATTCGAATTTTAGAACTAATTTTTTTTTTATTTTTGTCAATTCATGCTAGAGTGACAGATTCGTTTTCTTAATTTGAAGGTATTCTTTAAATAATTTATCATAAGTATCCTGAAGATCATACAGATCAAATTCTGACTCGTTCTTCGAGTTATCGGGTAGCTTAAGACTTGTCTCTAAGCAATCATCATTTTCACATATTGAGGTTATAGAGGCCGTGTACTTGATAGGGTCATCTTCAGAGCATATTTTTAAGTCTTTTTATCTTCGTCATCACTCAAGGTCATATTAGCTTTACAGGTTTAACATTATTAGCGTTTAAGGTTGGAGCATTCGACACAATAATTACCAAAACCTTTACATTGGTGGCATTGAACGGTTTAGATATTTTTAAATTTGGATTCTTTAAATTCATGTCGATCTTTCTTATCAGATTTTAGAGTTCGTTTTAAATCTCAATTTGGTAAGTCAGATGAAGATTTATTATTCTTCAAGAATTTTTAAAGTTCTTAACAAATAAGGTAAAATCTTCATCACTATTTGACTCCTCATAGGAGTCACGATCTCTCTCTTTCCTAACAAATTTTAGGGCAATTGATTTTTGTTTCCTTAACTGTAGAAGTGTGTACTCATAAGTTTAGAGGGACCTTACAAGTTCTTCAATCTTCATTTTATTAAGGTCTTCACTTTCTTCGATAGCAGTGAGCTTAGGTCTAAATCGTTCAGTGAGTGATTTAAGATTTTTTCTAACAATTCTATTTTTAGGAATCCGTTCTCCTAAATTAAACGTTGAATTCACAATATCATTCAATTGAGTATCAAAAGTTTTCTCATCTTTCATACGGATTTCTTCAAATCTAGTGGTTAGCATTTACATTTTTGAATTTTTGACAAGCTTAGTTCCTTTATGAGTGATTTCAAGAATATCTCATGCATCTTTTGATATCTCACACATAGAAATTCGTTTAAGTTTTTTTAATGATACAGTCATAAATATAGCATGTAAACCCTTGTTGTTCCAATTGTATGCATCAAGTTCATTTTTTGTCCATGAAGACAGAGCTTTTGGCTCATCACCACTTTTGGGTGAGGTCCATCTGGTTTGGGTGCTAACCTATACGCGCTCATCTATCAATTTGAGAAAGGCTTTCATCCGAACCTTCCAATAGATATAGTTGCTCCCATCAAAGAAGGGATGTATGGAGAGCGATCCACTCGTATACGTTTAGATCGAGGGTCACGGACCCGGATAAGGCTTTGATACCAATTGAAAGAACCGTTTCGGTCCAAATTGCATAATAAATATTTCGACTCCCACAATAAATTAGCGGAAGTAATATACAATCAAATATTTAATATACGTACAGAATATTTGTGTCTAAATGTTACGAGCGATATGAGTATAAAAATAAGGTAGTAATAATAATAAAAAAACAAACTTTTTGGTGACAAAGAAAAAACTCAATACCCACGGTAATTGAGAAAAACCTTCAGAGTTTCAACGGTCAGGGAAGAAATGCACTATAGAAATCAACTTACAGATAGGGTGGTAACAATGTGCTAATCTAGTCGACTTACTCCCGTCTTGTGATCCCTACCAATGAACACCTTAGATTTGCCCGCGGCAGTGGAACCGGATACCATCCGTTCTTCACGTCAATTTTTCCTTTCGAGCTACTTGAATTGCCGAACTCACTGGATGCCAATATTCACACCACCAACGTCGCTACGAAGGTTAACTAACGGGAGAAAAGAAAGCAAGATGATGGAGAGAACTTTTTCAATTTAGTACAAAGGTTGGAGTTAAGTTTTCTCAATAATTGAGCACAAAGATTATAAAATTCTCAAATGATGTGCACTCCCCAAAGATGTTCTAAGTAATATAGAGTTTAAAAATATAAGACATGAATATATAGAGGGTTAAAAAAATTTAAAAATAAAGTGTCCGTTAGACACAAGAGAGCCGCGCTGCTCGAGCACCCATTAGGCGCTTGGCGAGTGCTAGCTAGGGTTTGGGGCAATGAGCCCGCGTCGCTCGAGCGGCTAAGCGCCCGACTCGCAAAAACGCGCCCAGCGGGCGCTCGACCGCTCGTTGAGAGCCCGTTGCGGGAGGTGCACCTAAGTGTTGCCTTGGGCTCTCGTCCTGGGACGAGGTGAAAAACGCGACACGAATGCGAGAACATTGAGATTTGATGATGACGACCTTCAGGTAAGAAACGGATGAAAATCTTGCAGGTCAATACGTTGTTGCAGTTACCGAATGTGCCGACAAGAGACTAAATGGACAATCCGATACGGTCATAGAATATGCCAACTAAAAATATCCCTAATATAGTCATATTACCAATTGATGATGGTTTCTTTAATAGAAATAATTGGTTACAATTTAAGTGCTTAGGCCACTTAAAAACCAATTAGTATAACTGTTATTATGCACATTTTAATTATGGGTTGACCGGAAATAGTTAATATTTGAATATCAAATTTATAATGATGAACAGTTGATGTTGGTTAATTCAAAGTTTCTCATCTAGGCCAACTGTAGAGTATACGAACCATTCGATTGGATGAATTGCTTGGTTGGACTAACTGCTCAGTTAAATATTCAGATATATGGTCATTTGAGCATATAACCCAATCCGCTTAATATCCACCCAACCGCTCAATCGTGCGTTTAGTATTGATTTATTATGATTAGAGTTGGGTCAATATTAAATTCTGTATCATTTGAGCTTATGCCTAATAAGTTGGTTAATACTTTCTCATTTGTGGGCTTATTATTTATGAGCTTGCTTGCTAATTAATTGGTTCATCTCAATTAATACTACACCCAATAACATAAAATAAAGATCCTTAAATTTTGAAGATTATAGAGCTGGGAGACCAGGGGGGTTGGCTTATTATGTGGGGTTGGCCCCCTAAATCTGAGCTCCACGGTATATTGACATATCAGTATATAACGTTTGGCTTCTCTTGAATTCCATCTTTATTTTTTCGTTCCCAGTAATCAGTTGACACAATCCTTCTACCGTGGCTTGTTGAGAATGATGTCTAGGCCAATTAACCGTGGCACTTGTTGGTCAGTTGCAATTCGAATTTCATTCACATTTATCTTATCTCATTCTCAAACTTTTTGTACGTAACTTTTTTTAATTGGTCACTTTCACCTCAAATGGTTCCATTCTTTAGAAGTCCTAGCTTCTTTAGGATCCAAGGATTGGTGACATTATTTAATGATCCGAAATCTACCAATCAAGTAACTTTGTGCTTGCCGATCCAAACTACGGGCATTAGGTAGTTGCTATGTGCTCCCTAGGTCAAGGCAATGAGTGACAATCCGGCCACCTTTTCTCTCTCTTCCTCGTCATGCTGGCCCTTTGCTCCTGCTCTAACCCAAATTATTTCATCGCCATCCTCCTCGACACTATTTTCTGTAAGTACTAAAACTTGTTCGATTTCACAATGATGTTCATTACATCCTTTTGTCTTTGCATTTTAAACACAATCCCATGTTTATCCTCTCCTTGACTCCCTATTGAGACAACTTCCTTACCTCCTTGGGTTAGCTCTGCGATGCGTCCTTCCCTTTCCAGCATATTTTAGCTAGAAGAGTGTTAGAATTAAATACTTGTTTAAACCGCGAGGAAATACGTAGTAGATGATAGCAAACATATAATAAGCAGTCACAAATAATAAATGCACGATTTTTACGTGGAAAACTCCCTATGAAACTAGGGAGAAAAACCACGGGACACATAGTCCGAAATTTTCACTAGCAGCAGTTGATCGGTTACACAAACCACAAATCACAAGAATCAATATCAACTAGCTTTGCACAACCCGTACAAGAAATATAACGAGCAAGAGAAGAGATAAAACCCGGCAGATATTCTTCTCAGCAGCAAAAATCTCGTACGTGTGATTACCGAAGACTGAAACTTGATTGAAAACTCAACCGAATACTTAAATCTTCATCTTCTTCTTCTCTCTCTTTTCTCTCCTTTTCTTCTTTGGAACGGCACTCAAAACTGATTGGAATAACCTAAAAACGCAAAGTACGCGTTTTATATAATAGATGCGCGCTCGAGCGCACAACGGGCACAGGCACGCGCTCGAGCGCCATTCAAGCGCACAGCGAGTTTGGGCTTACTGGAATTTGCCGCTCGAGCGCTATTCGGGCGCACAGCGAGTAGCGACATACTGGAATTTGCGGCTCAAGCGCCCAACAGACGCAACTCGATCCTTCTTCATGCGGTAAGGATACTTACCTCCATCCGCCACATCAAGTGGGTATGGGCCCACATGGGAGTGACCCATAACCCAACAAACTTCCATTCATAACCCAACATTTACCTCCTTGGGTTAGCTCTGCAACGCATCCTTCCCTTTCCAGCATATCTTAGCTAGAAGAGCTTTTCTTGGTGAACTTCCTCTCTGTATTGTAGCCTTTATATGGGGTTTTTTCCATACTCGTTGCTTTAACCAGTCGTGTTGGCTACTTCATCTTCAACTCTTTAACTAGCCATAATTTGAGCCCTTCAATGAAGGTACCAGTTTTGATTTGTGTATCTATTATTTGACAATTGTTTGCAGTCATCTAAATTCTTTAATATAAGCTTGCACTCTCCCCTCTTGGTGTAGCTTGTCATATTTTTCAAGATGGTTTACTGCTAGAAACAACCCTATTGAGCTAAGAACTCTCGCTCAAAAGCTGTCCATCTTAACCGTGATCCCTCTACATATTGGGCTTTGATCCACCTCCACCAGTTGCTACCTTGCCAACCAAGTGAAAGCTAGTCATGGTTGCCCCTTGTTTTTTGTTTTGAGTTTGTTGGTGATTTTTGTTGTCAAGGTGACCATCGCCTGATCTCTATTTCATCCTTTCCAATCTGAAATTACTTTTGCACCTCACTTCAAAATTTTTTTTTTTTGGTCATAATGGATAGGTGCCTGACTAACATCATTGCTTCATCCACCATTTTGGTAGCTTCGCCTGGTTTTCATTCAAGCTTCTAATTGTGATCAGTTGGTGGGTAAATTGCTGCCCAATTCTGTACTTTAATTCAAACGGGAAAAATCTCGCGAACAAAACTAGTTGACTTGAACTTTGTCAACTTTGTCAAGTCTGCTTGGCCAAAAGCAGCGCAACACCTTCACGCACCGTCTCAGTAACTGTGGACATAGTTTAATTAGACACATTCTTGATGGCTTGGGCACACTGGCAAACCATCTTACTATACAGATCTGACAATTCCGACTGCCAAATTAAATCTACCCAATTCAAAATATGACATATTTAGTCTAACAAGTTGACCTTATGATACGGCCTAGCAAGACAATTTAACGATATTATCTTAGTCATTATGACAATATGAACTGCACGAATAATCTGATGTCCTAGTGTGAAAAATCCCTTCACATTACTATATGTTATTATGAATATTTTCGCTCCGTGAAAGAGGCAAAAACCATCAATAAATTCTTAATGAAAATACTAATTGATAAGTATACAATCCCAAAACTTGAAATTTCACCTGCTTTTTACAAAATCGTTTCTCATACTACCATACAAAAATAAGAGAAAATAATAAAATACATACAAATTAGAACAATAATAGAAATATATGACCAACTAATAATATGAAGATATTGAGAAAGGAGAATACTCACTAAGCATTTGAAGATGAATAATAATATTGCCCCCTAAAGGACCCAATCAATCCTCATAATGAATATAGAAATGTTGTTGCATTATTTTTGCAAATCCCAAGCTCTCAGAGCCACTTAAGTGTTATTTTACGTAATTCCTTCTCCAAAGATGTTATTACTTCTTACAAAATGTGTTTATATAACCTTTTAAATCCTAATAATGCTTAATAAATGAACTGCTCTTATGAAAGATAAAATCACTTGTGCATTATTCACTCCGAATATTTCTCTGCCACTGACTTTCAACCCCTTTGCCTGGCTACGATCTGTGCGCTTTTCAGGGAGAGGTCGTCTAGGCCACTGCCACATTAACATTGTATAATTTTTATCCCAAACAAAGAAGGTTCACTATCTACCACTAAAGAGGAACCCAAAAATATTTAGGATGCTAGCTTGAGTGGTTCTTTTGGATGTGATAAAAAAAAATAATAACAACAAAGATCACAAAGATCTCAGTGATTTAGAAGTTTAAGGTTGAAGATATAGCTTTCTCGTTTTGTCACATATTAGCTGAATGATGGGGGCTGCGACATGCGAAAACGTCACAGCACATCCTTTTCCTTTCTCATCATTTGGATTAATATCTAATGTGAATATTTCACCATACAAATATCTTTATGATGATTTTTTTAACTTTATTTTAATATATTAGCATTCATTGAATGAAAAGTTCAAGTATATTTAAATTTATGATGTGTCTACGGATCCGAATTATTGAATGAATTATGGAGCCGTCTAATTCGAGTGTTCGGCTGAAAGCGGGTCCAGTCTCCGTTATTTCAAACTTGTATCCTACACACTACAACTAATAAATAAGAAATTATATATATATATGAGATTTACTCATCGATATATCTTTCGATATTCAAATTAGAAATTCTTCTTTGATGGAGAGAAAGATGAAGGATGCAAGGTGTGTTGATGTATGAATGAGGGGGATTGAGTGTTGGTTAAAGGATTGGGTTCCGAGAGGTGCGCTTGACTAAGAGCGGCTTTTTAGAGGGTGCGTTCTTTATGAAGAACGACTTGTGAGAGTGGTGCACTCGTGGGTTGAATGATTTTGGACAGTGTGCGCTCGTGAGAAGAGCGGCTTTCTTTTGGCTATATGGTCTTGGTGTGTTGGAACGTTTGAGCCTTAGGAATCTCTTTAAGAATTCAAGAGTCCCCCTCTTCCTTGCAAATAATGAGGTATATTTATAGAGTAAGTGGCGGTTTAGTCATTCTTGGGTTTCATAGTTGGTGATAGTTATTCGCATGAATTTGCTGAGCTGTTGTAGTGATCATAGGGAGCGATTATGGCAACTGATGTTGTCTGGGAATATTTGTCCCACTGATCAAAAGGGCGCTACGTGGTAACTGCCGCTCGAAAAAATTTGCTAAGCCACAATTGTCATTGCGGGGCGATACGCAATTATGGGAGATATTTTAGGTATATTTGCTGAGTTGTCAGACCAATCATAGGGTCACATTATGATAAGTGTTGCCTACTTATATGCGTTGAATTGTAAAAGTTGTCGATTGTTGAATTGGAAGGACAACTAGTAAGGCGGTGCATTTCGTAACTCTAATTGCCTGCTTTCTATTGGGCGGTTCTAGGTCGATCCATTTAGGCCAATCGTGTTGTATTTTGGGTCTTAGGCTAATGGAGCGTCTTATTGGGTTTCTGATTTTTAGGCCTTTTTTCTTTTAGTGGATTAAATTTTTGGATCGACCCATAAATTGTCGTATCCACTACTTTGAAAACTAGTTAGGAGGTTATTTTTAAATCCAAAATAATGTGTTAGATATCCATCCATGGAAATTGCAATGCTTGAACACATCGTAGTGTCCCCTCATCCCATTTAAGCGAATAGGATTGTGGGATCCAGGGAGGATCCCAGTCATTGAATCAAAACATCTAACAACCAGGTTAAATTATTATTAATAAATATGT
>JAODPA010044824.1:0-11809 GCA_025585075.1 Nepenthes mirabilis | reverse complement strand
TATTGTTAATGGAACCTAAAAACATTTGACTTACAAAGTGATTGAACGAATTTTATTATAACTAGTAGAGCATATAGAGTGCACAATCTTCATAACTTATTGTTATAAAATCTATCAATATTATTATAGAGGATCTCTTGAATAAGTAAATTTTGATAAGATTATAACCTAGATGTTGTTAATAACGAGGAAGCTAGTATAGAGTTGAACACTATTGAAGAAAGGGGTCCACTCTATGGAAGAAACTGCCATCAAGAGTCAAATTTAATCATCCTAAAGACAACATTATGGGAGATTTAGGTGAGAATAAGGTCGTAATGAATAGTTCTACATCGACTAGCTTTCACCTATTATGTTTTCCTCATTAAACCCCAAAAAGTTGAAGAGGTGCTTAATGATGAATGCTGCATCAATACTAAGCATGATGAACTTAATTAATTCACTGAAAATTGTTGGGGATCACTCACGTGTGGAAATCCTAATGGCCCGTGGACTTGGACGGAGCACGAGATCCTTGCGTGCTACTATGGTCCGCAGACCTGTGTGCTGAAGAGTGCGCGGACTACGCGCAGGTTAAGTTAAAAGGAATTTTGGTCAATATAGTTGACTAAAAATATTAGACGAGTAACAATGGCCGGTCAACAGAGGCATTGACCGGCCATGTGGAGAGGACAGTCAACGAGGCATTGACTGGCCTTGTGAAAAACGCGGACGATGGAATGTTGACCGTCCACCAAGGAATCTAGAAGGGTGCCAACTCAGAAGATTTTCTGAGTATGTATGATCTCAGGAGGATATGCAGGAATCATTTTTATACAGAGCATATTCATATTACTGGCAAAGGATAGATTTTATCGGAGAAATAGAATATTCTTCAAATTTGCTCAATATATATGCCTGTATTAATAAAACGATGATTAGCACTTTGGTAAAAAAAAATTTCTAAGTGTGTGAAAAATTGAGAGAGTGAAAAATAATAAAGAAAAGAGAGAGAATAGTGAGCGAAAAATAAAGTGTGTTCTTTGTATTGCTCGTACTCTATTCTTCAATTTTTTTTTTCTCTTATGTTTGTGCAACTGTGAGAAAATTGTTCCTAATCTCATATAATAAAATTGGTTTAGTGGACTGATCATCCCGTGATTTTTTCCTTACTTGTGAAGGATTTTTCACGTAAAACTCGTGTGTTTATTTTCTTCTCCCTCATTTTCTTTACTACATCTGCCTGTGGTGGTAATCGGACGCTATCTACCCCAACAAGTTATTTCAAAGACAGGTTAAGAACTCTGTCTAAATGGCATCGTTGTCTTCAAAGAATCTACCGTTTAGTGTGGAGCAATTCAACGGATAGGGCAATTTCATCCTCTGGTAAGAGAGGGTAAAGAATATCTTAATCAGAGAAGGAACAATAAAGACACTAAGAAAGAAGAATGAAAAGCCTGAAAATCTGACCGATGATGAATGACAAGATAAAAAAGATCTTGCCAACTCTACTATCAAACTATGCCTGACGGACAACACTTTCTAAGAGGTCCTCGGACTGATTGACCGGGCAGAAGTTTGGGAGAAGTTAGGGACTGATATAAGTCCAAATCCTTAACAATCAGGTTACATGTAAATAAGTAATTTTATGACTTGCGGTTGTCAGAAGGTGGGAGTTTTAAGAAGTATTTGGACGAGTTTAACAGGATATTGACGCAGATATCCACCCTTGATGAGGAAATCAACGAGGAAGACAATGCATTGGTATTGTTGGCCTCTCTACCAGCCTCTTATGACCACATTGTCACAACTTTATTATTTAGAAAGGATATACTAAAGTTTGACGAGATTATTGCTTCCTTACTCATGAATAAGTCAAGGTAGTCACAAGGGACCTCAACGTCTTCTCATTCTGAGGTACTTGTGACCGAGTCTAGGGAAAGAAGTAAAGGAAGCAACCAGAAATCTGGAGAGAAAAGCCGCAGTAAATTACGATCAAGATATCAAAACCTTGAGTGATATCACTGTGGTAAGAAGGGCCACATCAAGAAGTATTGTTTCAAGTAGAAGCGTAAAAATATGGAGAAAGAGAAAGGAGACAAGGGATAAGGAGAGGAAATGTCTTCGATCTCAGTGGTCACAGGAGACGACCTCCTGTTGACATATGAAGAAAACGTGGCAAGCCTGACGGATCATGAGTCTGGCTAGGTGGTTAACTCTGGCGCTTCTCTGCATGCCACATCCAGAAGATAATTGTTCACATCCTATACTCTATGAGACTTTAAAGTGATAAGGATGAGAAATAAATGAACATCTCCATTTGTTGACAGAGGTGATGTTCTGGTCATCAATAATGAAATAAAACTGATGTTAAAGGATGTACGTTATGTTCCTGACATTCGACTAAATATAATCTCAACCGGTCGGTTGGATGATAAAGGCTACTGTAATACCTTCTGTGAAGGTGAGTAAAAACTGACAAGAGGATCCCTTGTTGTGGCAAGAGGGAAAAAGAGCTCCAACTTATATGTGATGAAGGCCTGTACAGTAGCCGAAGACGTGAATGCCGCAATCAACAAGGAGTCCGAGAACTTATGGCACAAGAGGTTGGGCCACATGAGTAAACGTGGACTATGTCATCTAACTAGGAAAGGCCTTATCCCCAGAGTAAATGAGGACGGACTCAAGACGTGTCCTCATTGTTTGGCCAGCAAGCAACGAAGAGTCTCATTTCATAGAGACTCGTCCTCTATGAATGTGGATATGCATGATCTCATCCACACAAATGTGTGTGGACCATTTTAAAAAAAGTCGTTTGGTGGAGCCCAGTACTTTATTTCTTTTATTGACAATTGTTCCAAAAAACTGTGGGTCTACCCACTAAAAATCAAGGACCAAGTTCTCGGTATATTTGAACAGGTTCATGCTCTATTTGAGTGTCAGATGGGGAAGAAATTAAAGGCCATCTGAAGTGATAATGGCAGTGAGTACATAGAGCCTTTTGATACCTATTGCCAGTCTCATGGCATTAGGTATCAGAAAATACCAACAAAAATACCACAGTTAAACGAAGTGGCCGAGCAAATGAACCGCATGCTTCTGGAGAGAGTACGATGTATACTTTCTGAAGCTAAACTTTCTGCATCTTTTTGGGCCGATGTACTGAAAACAACGGCTTACGTCATCAATAGGTTGCCCAATAAACTCTTGAATGATGAAGTGTCGGAAAAGATATAGTCAGGTAATGAGCCATTTTATGACCATCTACGGGCATTTCGGTGTAAAGCCTTTGTTCATATCCCAAATAATAAAATGATCAAGTTGGAGCCAAAGACGATGCAGTACGTCTTTCTGGGCTATAGGGAAGATGAGTTGGGTTACAGATTTTATGATCCAAATTAAAAAAGACTTGTCCGATCAAGGGATATGACCTTCATTAAGGATGAAACGATTGATGACATTGGCAGGAAGACCAAGTCTGATACTGACCAGATAGACAATGTGACTGTTAAAGTTGTCCGTCCAGAGGCTCTGCAGGATGAGGACACTAGCCCTGATGTGGCTGAGGACAGTAATGAGGCCGTGACGGCATCGGACGAGGACCGGGATAAAGTTACTCTTTAATCAGTCGAGGACATTCTTGTCAGACGATCCTCACTAAACAGACTACCATATATTCGTCTGCCTCCTAATAAGTATGTCTTACTCACTGATACCGAAAAGCTTGAGACATTTAAAGAAGTTATGAAGGATGAGAATAAGGAGAGATGGTTGGAAGTCATAAAAGATAAAATTAGCTCTTTCCATGAAAATTACACATTTGATTTGGTCTAGTTGCCAAAGGAGAAGAATGCTCTAAAGAATAAATGGATTTTTCATCTGAAAACAGATAAGAATACTACGAAGTCGAGGTATAAGGCCCAGCTAGTAGTAAAAGACTTTAGTCAACGAAAGGGAGTTGACTTTAATAAATTTTTTATTCCAGTGGTGAAGATGTCCTCCATAAGGGTTGTGTTGGGCTTGGCTAATGCTCATAATATTGAGGTGGAGCAAATAGATGTCCAGACAGCTTTCCTCTATGGTGAACTTGAGGAAGAAATTTACATAAAATAGTCGGAAGGGTTCAAGGTTAATGGGAAGGAACGACTTGTTTGTCGCCTGAGGAAAAGCCTGTACATATTGAAGTAGGCTCCTAGATAGTGGTACAAGAAATTTGAGTCAGTTATTATTAGTCAAAGGTATCGACGGACTACTTATGATCACTTTGTATTTACATAGAGGATTTTCGATGATGATTTTGTTATCCTTCTCCTGTACGTGGATGACATGTTAATTGTTGGACGTAATGGTACTCAGATAAAGGAGCTGAAGAAACAACTTAGGTAGTTGTTTGCCATGAAGGACCTGAGGTCGGCGAAATAAATCCTTGGTGTTAGAATTGTCCGCGATCGAGTGGCAAGAAAATTGTGGCTGTCTCAAGAATGCTATATTGAGAAGGTGCTCTAATGATTCAACATGAACAAGTAAAAGCTTGTGAGCACACCATTGACAAACCATCACAGGCTGAGCACTCGCTAGTGTCCGTCCTCGGATGCAGAGAAAGGATGTATGAAAGGTGTGCCTTACTTATCAGCCATAGGAAGCTTGATGTATGCCTTGGTATGCACAAGGACGAACATAGCGCACGCAGCTGGTACTGTTAGCCATTTTCTGTCAAACCCAAGAAGGAAGTATTGGTTCGTGGTCAAATGGATAATGATATATATTCGAGAAACTTTCAAGAGGTGTCTGTGTCTTAGAAGTGACAAACCTCAATTGGTGGGGTACTCGGATGCTGATATGGCCGGGGACATTGATTCATGCAAGTTCACCTCGGGAAACTTGGTGAAATTTGCTGGAGGCGTAATTTCCTGGCAATCAAAACTGCAGAAGTGCGTCGTCCTTTCAATTATTGAGGCCGAGTACATTGCAGTGATAGAAGTTTCTAAAGAGGTGTTGTGGATGAGGAAGTTCATTCAAGAATTGGGTCTTAGACAAGAAAAATATGAGGTATTTTGTGATAGTCAGAGTGTCATACATCTCTGTAAGAACTCTTCATTCCATTCTAAATCAAAGTACATTGACGTTCGATACCATTACATTATTGAGGAAGGTTTGCTGTCACTAGAAAAGGTCGGTACTGAAGAGAATGGGGCAAACATGTTGACCAAGATTTTGCCAAAGGGTAAGAATGAAACTTGTTGCAAGCTGGCTGGACTGATGGACTTAACTTTCCTACGGTCGTGAAGGAAAGTTTGTTAGGAGTCACTCCCGTGTGGAAGTCCTGATGGCCCGAGGACTTGGACGGAGCACAATGATCTTGCGTGCTACTATGGTCACGGACCTGTGCGCTAAAAAGTCTACGGACTATACATAGGTTAAGCTGAAAGAAATTTCGGTCAATATAATTGACCAAAAATATTGGACAGCCAACAATGACCAGTCAACAAAGGCATTGACCAGCCGTGTGTAGAGGACGGTCACGGGACGTTGACCGGCATTGTGAAGAACGCGGAAGATGAAATGTTGGCCGTCCACTAGAAAATCTAGAAGGGTGCCAACTCAGAAGATTTTCTGAGCATATATGATCTCAGAAGGATATGTAGAAATCATTTTTATATAAAGTATATTCATATTATTGGCAAAGGATAGATTTTATCGAGAGAATAGAATATTTTTCAGATTTGCTGAATATATGCGTATGTATTGATAGAACAGTAATTAGCACTTTGATGAAAAAATTTTTCTAAATGTGTGAAAGACTGAGAGAGTGAAAAACAGTAAAGAAAAGAGGGAAAATAGTGAGCTAAAAATAAAGTGTGTGTTCTTTGTATTACTTGTGCTCTATTTTTTGATTTTTTTTTCTTGTATCTGTGTAACCGTAAGAAAATTATTCCCAACCTTATATAGTAAAATTGATTTAGTGGACTGATCGTTCCATGATTTTTTCCTTACTTGTGAAAGGTTTTTCACGTAAAAATTTATGTGTTCATTTTCTTCTCCCTCATTTCCTTTATTGTGTCTGCTTGTGATGGTAGTCAGACGTGATCTACCCCAACAAAAATAATATTTTGAAGTTAGTCGCTAGGCCTAAAACACTAGTGTCATTGGCACTAAGTGAATTTTCAAAAGCAAATCAGATGAAAATGGAATCATCACTAGGAATAAAGCCCTTCTTATTGCCTAAAGCTATACTTAAATAGAAGGAATAGATTTTGACAAAACTTTTGATTATATGGCTAGACTTTTATTTAGAATCCTCTTGTCCATAGACTACACTTTTGATTTTAAATTATATCAAATAAATGTCAAAAATGCCTTTCTAAATAACATTTTTTAGAATGAAGTGTATGTGGAACAACTCAAGGGGTTTGTTGATCATTTACTTATGAATCATGTACATACACTCGAGAAAAACCCTATATGGTCTCCTAGAGATTTGTATGAGTGACTAACCTCTTATCTCAATTACCATTATTTTACTAGGGATAGTATTAATAAACATTGTTTATAACAATTACTGAAAAATTACATGCTTGTTGCTCAAGTCTATGTTGATGATATCGTCTTCGGTTCTATTGTAGACTCTTATACTTACGATGAAGTGTAAATTTGAAATAAGTATAACCGGTGAACTAACATTTTTCCTTGGCTTTCATGTTAAATAACTTAACAATGGGATATTTATCTCACAGTTCAAATATGCTAAAGATCATATCAAAAGGTCTGGTTTAGACAAGAAAAAGGACACCAAGATACCTATGAGCACTACGACTAAGTTAGATCTTGATCCTTTAGGCAATTTTGGCAATCAAATACTTTATAGAAGTATAATAGATAGTCATCTTTATTTAATTATGAATAGACTTGACATCTCTTTTAGTATAGGAATTTGTGCTTTGTATCAATCTAACTTGAAGGAATCACATTTGAGCGTCATTAAATGGATCATTCAGTATATAAATAGTAATATTGATTATGGAATTTTGTATTCTTGTGATTAAAATCTTAATCCTGCTGAGTATTCTAATGTAAACTGAGCTAGTAATTATGATAATAGAAAAAATATATCTGATGGTTGTTTTTCTATAGGATCAACTATAGTTGCTAGGATGAGTAAAAAACATAATTCCACATCCTTATTAACTGTCATGCCAAGTATATCATGGTTAGGAATAGATGTTATTTGACTTACAGTATTAATCAAGACAACAAGATTTTTTTTATGACAATACTAGTATCATTAACATCTTGAAACTCTCTAACATTCTCGGACTAAATATATTGGTGTTAGACATCATTTCATCGATGAATTATTGAATCTCAAGTCAATGCTCTAGAACATGTACTCACCAAAAACCAATTAGTTGATATATTCACTAAACCTTTAGATAGTGTTTAGTTTGAATTTCTTTTAAAGGCCATTGATATCTGCTCTACTACTCAAACATTGTCTGTATTGTATAGATTGATCATTGTAGCCTATCATTTTGAATTTTTTATGGTTTATCCTCGTGTCTATTTGTTCCTTTTAAATTATATTATCTTTGTAAATAAATAATTTTTTTTCTATTTTCACCTGATGCCTGCATATGCCACGCACATGTGCTATCCTTTCCTACTTAGCACTCCTCTCACTCACCTTGTGCCATTTATTGTACACTTTGAAGTTAATGTGCATCAATCTAGCAGTAAAGTGCGCAACAAAAAAACAGATAAAGTGTATCTCTCTGATGCTTATGTACTAATTTATTAATCTTATGTACTTGAATAATGCTCACTCATGCACCGCATTGCAATTTTACACTATATTTTTCTTGCACTAAACAAACATTGTATCCTTTTGTTCCCTTTCTTTTCCATTTTGTTGGGGTTCGACAACCAAATATCTGCGATCCAGCAGCAGCAAAAATTTCATACCCCCGATCATCGTCAACCATCATTTAGTAGAAACAATAAACAAAGGAGATGTACAGTATTTTTAACGTAAAAATTCCTTCTCAATTAAGGAAAAAAATCACGGGACACATAATCCACCAATAAATTCTACTATGTAAAATGGTTACACAAACCTAAAGACAGAGTACAACAACCCACCATAACTACACAAGCCCCCGAAGAACAGACAATAAGAAAAACCTCACCAAGAGTAAGGAAACTATCCTTCCCTCTTATCTCTCTATTTTTCTTCTCTCATTCTTCTCACTGTGGTATTCTCTACTCAAGCATTTTACAAGTGTGGTGAAATGGTAACCACCATTTCACCTGTGCATACATGCGGCCAGCGCACAGCGCCCCTGGTGACGCACCCACCAGCACTTGGCGATTCCACACCCTTAGTGTTTTCCACACACACCCTTTGGCTTGACGCCCCGGGTGAATTCTCACACACCCCACAGCATGCTCAACATACATATATATATTAATCTGCCCAGAAACTATCAACCAATAGGTAGGATGTGTGTGGACAAATACCTGCCACCAACTCTACAACCTACCAACAATTTTGCTCACCAACTCTGTAACCTGTCACCTGCACAGACGGCGTATACACTGACAGGTCTGCTACTTGGTCTGCAAAGCCAACTATCCGCAACGTGCTGTCAGCTTTCCACGACGTCCTCGGTCGTTACTGCACTCAAGTCCCCAGACCATCTATACCCTTAGCCATTATAGAGTCCTCTAACATTCCTAGGTCTCCAGGCAGTGATAACGATTTCGGACATCCCATGTCCTCGGTCGTCACTATGTACAGCTCATGTTTTCAGACACTACTGTGCACTCAGCCATATCTGTGGGCAATTCCATACCGGTAACACTACCGGTAAATTTCGCATGCCTTGTCAAGCCGGTCAACCATCGTTGACCAGAATAATGCAACTTGTCTCCTTGGCCATCCGAGCACCACCAGAACTGCACGCCCATTTTGCATCTTAGCCGGTCAACGTGTTGACCGGCACGTTGACCAGCCTTTTGCCACATTTTGCCCAGTCAACACGTTGACCGAAAATCTTGCCTCAAAGACTTTTGCGTGCCAACCGACCAAGTCTGTGCAACCGGCAAATCCTACACTCCTGCTAGTTTGCCTCTTTGGCCGGTCAATGCGTTGACCGGCCAATTCACTCCATGGCAAATCCGCACGCCTCTCCTTGGTCGGCCATTTTACCCCTTTAGCCTGTTAACCTGTTTACCGGATATTTTTGCACAAAGGCTTCCTTACGCCTTTCAACCATCTGCCTCCATCAGCCGATCAACTCCGTTGACCAGCACTTTACCTTGCCAGCTTCTCCGGATATTCTCTGATGATAAATAAGTTTGTTGGATTACCCACAAGGGAGTGATTATACCCAATAAACTTTTCCTCATGACCTTGTGGGGAACACCTTCGCCTCTACCCAACAACAATTATCACCTGCCTTTCGGCAACTTCTCCTTAACTGGGGTCCCGGCACTCAGCTTTACCCTCGGCCCTACTGGCTCTACCCTTGGTTCTGCTAGCTCTGCCCTTGGCCCTATTGGTTCCGCCCTTGATCCTACTCGGCTCCACCCTTAGTCCTACTCAACTTCACCTTGGCCCTGCACAGCTCCGCCCTCGGCCCTATTGACTCCACTTTGCTTTTTTCGTTCCTTTCAGCTCCATACTAAATGGCAAGCTCCTCCTCAACGACACCAGATACACTTCGACGATCGCAGACCTCAGCGACTGCACTTCTGCAGTACTTCACTCGGCGGCTTCTCTCTACAACGCTTCACTCTACTCCTGCAAAAGGTCAGCACCTTCTTAGGTAGCCCTTTTTGGTCAACACCCTCCGTAAGTAGCCCTTTTTGGGCCTGACCGATCTCAGTAATCGCTCTGATACCACTTGTTGGTATCAGAAGAGGACACTCAACATGTATCTATGATACCACTTGTTGGGGTTCAATACCTGGATATTCTCGATCCGGCAGTAGCAAAAAATTCGAACCCCCCGTCATCGTTAGCCACCATTTAGTAGTAACAAGGAATAAAGAAGATGCACAGTATTTTTAACATGAAAACTCCTTCTCAACTAAGGAAAAAAATCACATGACATGTAGTCTATCAACAGATTCTACGATGTAAAATGATTACACAAACTCAGCGATAGAGTACAACAATCCACCCTGGCTACATAAGCCCCCGAAGAATTTCATTCCTTTTTATCTCTCATTTTTTCTTCTCTCATTCTTCTCACTGTGATGCTCTCTATTCAAGTATTTTATAAGTGTGGTGAAATGGTAACCACCATTTTACCCCCGCACACATGCGGCCGGCGCACAGCGCTCCTGGTGACATACCCACTAGCACTTGGTGATTCCACACCCTTGGTGTTTTTCACACGCACCCTTTGGCTTGACGCCCCGGGTGAATTCTCACACACCCCACAGCATGCCCATCATGCATATATATATTGATTTGCCCGAAAACTATCAACTAATAGGTAAGATGCGTGTAGACAAACACCTACTACCATCTCTGTAACCTACCAACAATTTTTCCCACCAATTCTATAACCTACCACCTGTACAGATGGCGCATGCACTGACAGGTCTACTACCTGCTCTACAAAACCAACTGTCCGCAACGTGCTGCCGGCTTTCCACGACGTCCTCGGTCATTGCTGCACTCAAGTCCCCGGATCATCTGTACCATTGGCCATCATAGAGTCATCTGGCATTCTTTGATCTCCAGGCAGTGATAATGACCTCAGACATCCCATGCCCTCGATCATTACTGTGCACAGCCCATATCTTCGGACGATACTATGCACTCGGCCATGTCCGTAGGCGATTCCATACTGGTAACACCATTGGAAAATTCCGCATGCCTTGTTCAGCCAGTCAACCGACATTGACCAAAATAATGCAGCCTATCTCCTTAGCCGTCCGAGCACCACCAGAACCGCGCGCCCATTTTGCTTCTTGGTCGATCAACTTGTTGACCAGCCTTTTGCCACCTTTTGTCCTGTGAACAGTTGACCGGCAATCTTGCCTCAAAGACTTTCACGTGCCAACTGACCAAGCTATGCAACCGACAAATCCTGCACTTCTGCTATTTTGCCTCTTTGGCAGATCAATACGTTGATCTGCCAATTCACTCCATGGAAAATCTGTGTGCCTCTCTTTGGCCGGCCATTTTACCCCTTTAGCTGGTCAACAGGTTGACCGGCTATTTTTGCACAAAGGCTTCCTTACGCCTTTCAGCCATCTGCCTCCATTTGTAGGTCAACGGAGTTGACCAGCACTTTGCCTTGCTAGTTTCTCGAAATATCCTCCGATGACCAACTAGTTTGTTAGATTACCTACAATGGAGTGACCATACCCAATACATTTCTCTTCACAAATATTCACACACAAGAGGAGAAAGGTGTGTGTGTGTGGGGGGGGGGTCTCCTAGACCTACTCAACAATTGCACTTCAAGGTGGATCTAAGCTATTTGCCCCTCCGTTTCTCCTCTCTTTCTTGTGATTTTGCCATCCTCTAAGGTTAGGGTCATGGATTTTCTATTATGTTGGTTTGTCCCTTTTTTAACTCATTACTTTTTAGTGATTTTGGTTGTAGATCCCAAATTCTTAAGAGTATATAGTTTTGGGTGGTCCGACTTAAACTTACCCTCTCTTAGCTTTCCTTCTTATAAAATTTTAAGGTCTCATATTGTGGCAATCTGGATTAGAACCCATCAGACTTGATCAAGACTAACTAAGTAAAAAATTTTAAACTATTAAAAATATTAATTATTCATCATAAATTTTAATATTTATCGACACAAAT
>JAODPA010044813.1:15603-35755 GCA_025585075.1 Nepenthes mirabilis | reverse complement strand
TGTCGAATAATTACTATCGACATGATATGCTCACCGTACTGAGCCGCGTCCGGCGACAAAACTCTCGGTTGCTACCTAAGGACCTTCCCTACCCTCCACTTCCCTGCCCCCCAATCCCAAAAGCACTGTGAATGTCGTTCCCTTTCATTTCACATGTAACACCGTCCGGGTGAAATCCGCGATTTTCCTTTTGCATTACTGATTTGTGGCTTTTCCATCTTGTTTGTCAGAAATAAGAGCTGTGACCTGCGTTCTCTATCCACAGTGGAGCGATAATGGCGAGAATAGCATGCAGCCACTTTCTGCCTACTGTAGCTCGATATCCACCGATATCGTTATTCCTTGGTAAAACTGACCCTTTTTATCGACCAAACTTCGCAGACGTCCTTCACTATTATGTAATCATCAGAAGAGAAAGGAGCTTTTCTTCTTCGGCATCCAAAATTACTATGAACTTAAGAGCCGGCATCGTTGGTCTCCCCAACGTCGGAAAATCCACTCTCTTTAACGCAGTTGTAAGTGTCTCCCTCTCAATAGATAGAGAGAAATAATGCCATGTTGAACTGTCTAATGAGTGGTGTCTCATTTTTTTGTTTGTTTTTTTTTTTTTCGTTTTTTTTTGGTTTACATGCTTTGGGGGTATGCGAATTTTTATTGATGCTCAAAAGGTCTTTGTTTTTAGTACTTAGATAAAAGCCTAGTAGTAAGGGGAAAATATCATTCTAGACGTTATGCTAAAAGATAATTTAGCTTGTTAGTTGAGTCCTAAATTTAATTTGTGGAAGACAGATGCAAGAGGAGTTGACGGTTCTAAAGGTTGAGGTATGCTCCCTTCTTGTGTTAGTGGTGATGGACTGATGGTTGCAGTGACGGTGTGAATTTATCTATGTTAATGGGCCTGCAATACACTTGGCAGGGGCTTGATATTCGTGCCAACTGGGGTGCACTAAGCAGGTTTGGCTTTGGTGATTGTTCTGGGCCTTTGGTTTTCTGATTTTTCCCTTTCTATTTTTCTGTTTTTCCTTTCAGTTGTGTGTTTCCCCTTCCCCCTTGGTTCTGTTTTTTTCCTTTATTCCTTCTGTTTTTCTGTTTTTGGGCTTCTATTGGATTCCAATTAATTTAGTTGGAATATTACTATATATGAAATGGTTGGTTGCTATAGTGGAAGGAATGAAGATAATTTCGGTTCTCCGTACTCTCTCTCGACTTTCTCTCTCTTGCAGTCGCTTTCTTGCTTTCTTTCTCTGTCTTTTTGCTCTGCCTCTCTTGAAGCTTCTCTCCCTCTGTCTCCCTCTTTTCTCTCTAGTTCTCTCTATTTTCCTCTGGCTGATCTCCCCTCCCCCTTCATCTTCATCTACTCTCTCCTTTGCTGTCGACTACTTCCCTAATTGCAGGTGTTGCTGCCGGTTGTGCACGCATCATTCAGTGCTCTCATTGAGACAAATGGTAGAGGGCTTGACGTCGCGCTACAATGCTCTGGAAGCTTCCATCATAGTTCTTTCGAAGAAAGTAAAAGAGGTCACCATGACCGTACAACAACACACAGATGCCATCGTTGCCTAAGCTTCCACCACCAAACAAATCCAACAATCCCTCACTGAAATCCTTTAAATCTTGAACCGGATTGAGTGACAACCCTTGTTGTCAGTAAATCCCCCTTCATCTAAACTCCTTACCCCCACCTCGTTCATGGCGTCTTTGTTGGCGACTTCTTAACCGCCGTCTCAAACCCTATCCTCCTTCCACAGGCATCATTGTCTGAATTCGAGAAGGAAAACGGCGGTGCTGAATTGGCTAAGAAGAGCATTGGAGTAAATTTAGAGTGTTACGAGGCAACTAACATGTCCCCGAGAATGAAATCTAGCACCATGAACTAGATGAGTTTGGGGAGTGGTGTCGCTGGTAGTAACACTGGTAACTTGATGGTGGAGGAGGCTTGGGAGAGACTGAATAATTTGTATGTGTTTGTCAAAGGAAATTTGGTTGGAGCGATTGTGGCTCTTGATGCCAGTGATGCCGCTTTAAAATCCTATTAGGTTTTTGTGAGAGACTTTGTTCCTAGTGGACTTGCTTGTCTAATGAAGGAACCCTCGGAGCCTGAAATTGTGAAGAATTTTCTATTGAAGACACTACTTCTCCAAGGGCGGGAGAAGATTATTTGATGCGGACATCCAAATTATACCAAATTAGAAGAGATTTATTTTAAGTTCCTTTGATTTTATTTTATTTGAAAGATTACGATTTTATTTGCTTTTATTATACTACAATTTTATTTGATTTATTTTTATTTAATTTAGATTTTCTTTTATTTTAGGAATTTAAGTCATATTTATTTAGTAAGTTATATTTCTTTCCAACTTAGTCTAGGATTCGAATTTTCTATATAAGGATCTTACTTCTATTGTTTAAAATATGGATGAATGCTTGAAAAATTGAATGCAATTGAGTATTGTGATTTCTTTCTTCCTCTTTCCTTTGGTTTCCTCTCTGTTCTTATCTCTACCCCTCTGATATCTGTTCTTGTCTCTACTCATTTGATGTCTGTTCTTGTCTCTACCTTTCTGTTTTTCTGCCCTACTTTCCCTGCCCTCCCTACATCACTATTGATAACGTCACTCTTGGAGAAGGTGTAATGCCTGCAAACTTTAAGGTTCTTTATGACTTGCATCGTCGGAAGGACACCCTACTTGCAGATTTTGGTGGGAGTGCAATCGAAAGAGTTGTACCTATTGAATCTGGATCCTGGTGGATCATTTTTCCAACATTACTTTGTGCAGATGGTTGCTGCAGGACTGATAGGAGAATGGGCATATATAGTTATCCAATTGAGATCCAGGTTCTCTTCTTCTTTAAGCTAAGATGCGCAAGCCAGATGCTGAAACCTGAGCATAGTGGCAAAGAACTACTTGAGAGGATGGACAAACGTATAACTGCACTCAGCTTCCACATCCAGAGCTACTACTGGCTTGATTTCACACAACTGAACAACATATACCGATATCGTACCGAGGAGGATTCTCACACCACCGTCAACAAATTCAACATGCTCCTAGAATTGATCCTTGACTGGGTGTTTGATTTCACGCCTTTGCGAGGGGGTTATTTCATCAGCAATGTCAGTCCGGCTTGCATGGATTTCTGGTGGTTCTTGGTTGGGAATTGCATAGCCATCTTGAGCTCCCTAGCCATACCAGCACAAGCAGCAGCCATAATGGACTCAGTTGAAGAGCGCTGGGAGGATTTAATTAGTGAGATGCCTTTGAAATTTCCTACTCAGAGCTGGAGGGACATCAAAGAAGGATCATTATAGGCTGTGATCCCAAGAATACACGATGGAGTTATCATAATGGGAGATCTTGGCCAATTTTGTTGTGGTTGCTGACAGCCATGTGTATCAAAACTGGCAGGCCACAGATTGCCAAAAGGGCGACAGAGCAAGCTGAAGATTTTTATAACTTGTGGTTCCAAGACCCTAATGGGTACCCGGATGAAGTATTCTGGTTGTTCAAAATTCCCAATGCGTTTCATGTTCCCCTGCTCAACATTTGTCATGGTGATCCACCTACTTGGCCTGTTGCTTTGCTCACTGAATCCTGAGGCTCTCAGTCGCTCCTGTTCCCCAATCAGCTGCTCGGGTTTTGGAAAAAACTACTCAACGAACGGTTATGGAGGAAAGTTCAATAGAGAGCAAGTCATCAATTGCTCGCATTAAGCTATTGGAGCATGAGAGGGTTGAATTCTGCAAAGATATTGTGCAATTGTGCATGCAGCAAGCTGGTCCTAGCTACCTTTTTGTTGCCACATGACTGCACTTCCAGAGCCGACTTGGAGCAAGAAATTGAGAACTTGAAAAAGAAGTTGGCTGCTTCTATCAGAGAGAATTTGAACCCTAAAGAAGAGCTTTCTGACGTTTATCGGTTTAAAAGTCAGTTGGCAAAACTCCATAATGAATCGGTCTCAAAGAATTTAGAGTCGGAAAACCAGCATCAATTTTTCAAGGATGTGTTGCTTCTGTATTGGCTAAACGAGATCATGCACTAACGGAGGCTGAGAAATTCAAGGATAGGGCCGAGGTCATGTCTCATAAGCTGAATGACTCTCAAAATAGGTTGGAAGAACTTAACTTGGATGCCAGTAGATCACAAGAACTTCTCCCCAGGCTGCAGGCAGATTTGTCAAGGCAAGGGAAAGAGATAGAAATTTTGAAGAAGGTTGTCAATAAGTTCTATGAGATCGGGCAGTAGACTTCCGTTGGTATTAAGGATGAGGATAATGGATGGGATGACAAGTGTGCATGCCTTTTAGATGATCCTGTAGAAACATGGAGTTTCAATGCTCATGGTGAAGATTCCACTACTAAATAGTAAATACGTAAGTGCTTTGCAAGAACATCAGGATACCTTGAGAAGCTCTGTTGATAATCTTCAGAATAAGCTGCGGGTGGGGTTGGATATTGAAAATCATTTGAAGAGGCAGGTTAGTCAATTGGAATGTAAGAGGATTATATCAGACAAATTGATTAAGAGTGGGATATCAAGGTTACGTGAGTACCCTTCTCATCAAAGGCTTCATATCCTGGATTCGCTCAATGAGGGAAAATCTTATCTAAAATCAATTATTGATGTGGTTCAAGAAAAGATTGGGCCACTTAATTTGAGTGGGGAAGAAATTTTTGTACTACCTCTTAGTGATGGAGAGCCTGATGGAACAATTGTGGAGATGAGAGGCAAAGTACTGACCTTGTTGTGGCTGCTGAGATCTTTCTACAGAGAAATGTTTCCAGCTTGTCAAATGTTTTCAAGGAAGTTGATACATCTGAAGTTCTCTCAGAGGCATTGCATGAGAAGGTGTCGGCTCTGCTACTGTTGCAACAGGAGGAAGAAAGGCATTTTCTGGAGAGAAATGTTCATGTTGTTTGTCAGAAGAAATTGGAAGAGCTTCAGAGAAGCCTATTGAAAGTGGTCAATGAAAACATTAAGATAACACTTGTTCGATGGCAGCCTCAATCTATGGCGGAAGTTACGTGGGAGTCCATAGCTGAATTTTGCTAGGATTGTGCGTCATTCAACCTTGAGGACAAGGTTTCTTTGATGAGGAGGGCAATGTTACGGGTCTTCGGTTTTTTGATTTTTCCCTTTTTGTTTTCTGTTTTTCCTTTCAGTTGTGTGTTTCCCCTTTCCTCCTTGGTTCTATTTTTTTCTTTATTCCTTCTGTTTTTTTGTTTTTGGGCTTTCGTTGGATTCCTACTAATTCAGTTGGAATATTACTGTATGTGTAATGGCTGGTTGNTATAATTAATATGCCATTAGTAGGTGGATTAATTATGGCTAATATATATGTTGTTAATAACAACTCATATCTGATTGACACTTGTCATTAAGTCATCATAATTGCTTCACAATTTCCAATGACAAGGAATGAATCGAATGCATTAAACAATTTTTTTTTTCGGTAAGTAGAATGCATTAAACAAATGCAACAACCAAATGCCTTAATTGACTTCATCAATCTCTACCTTTATGAGAGTTAATGGTGACCAATTCATCTCGTTCCCAACAAAAGCATACTTATGATGCATCAACCAATGGAACAAAGACTAAGAAATCCAAGCAAAAGTTGAATTTCCCCCCCTGAAGTCTTTATTAGCATATCTGTGGGATTCTTACTCATGCATTTTCACCAATGAACCTCATTTTCTATAATTGATTTTTGATGAAAATGATGCCCAACCCGCATATGCCTTGTTCTTGAATGACAAACTCACTTCATAGCGAGGTGCAAATCACTTTGACTGTTATAGAAAAAAACTGCATGTTGCTTTTATTAAGTCCAAGTTTGCCCAATAGTCCAACCAAACAAATATACTTTTTTGGCCTCTGATGGTGGATAGAGCAACAGTTGGTATACTCGACTTCAATGGTGGATAGAGCAACTGCGGGTTGGAGCATTGCCTTCCAATTGATAAGTCCTCTCATCTACTAATTGTGGAAACAAATTCGGTAATGGACTGACTATTGTCAAAGTGTCCTACAAAATTAACATCTAAAAAACCAACAACCCGATCATTATTAGCTGAATCTCTTCTGCAAATCATGCCATGATTCCTACTGCCTTTAAAAAATCATAGAATCTATTTCACCATATGCCAATGTGCTTTTCTCTGATTTGACATGTAACTGCTAACTGCAATCAATGCATGTGACAATTCTGGCTGTGTGCACACCATGCAATACATCAAACTACCAACAAAGCTAGAGTGTAGAATTTTGGCCATTTCTTCTTCCTCTCTTATGAACGAGGAGCTTGACTAGTATATATTTTAAAATGTGTGATTAGCTGAGTGGACACATGCTTATCCTTGTCCATAACAAATCTCAATAGAATTTTCTAGATATATTGACTCTGAGGTAGAAATAATTTACCAGCAACTCTTTCTCATTGAATTTTCATTCCTAGAATTTTCTTAGCAACCTTAAAATTTTTCATCTTGAGTTCTTTTCTTAATCAAGTTTTAGAAAGATGATGTTAATAATATTCTTGGCTTCTCTGAACATATCATCAGCATAAATAACCAAATGAATGAATTACCCATCGGAAGCCTTTTGAAATAAACGCACCAATCATACTCACTTCTAGTGAAATTTTTTTACTCATGAACAAATTGAAGTGTTTGTACCATTGCTTTAGATATTACTTCAAGTTGTAGAGAGACTTTTCCTTTCATGTTGAACCCCTTGGTTTTTGACATGTATATCTCCTCTAATTCTCTATGTAAGAAAGTGGTTTTCACATCAAGCTGCTCAAGCTTAAGATTATGCAAAGCAACCCAAGCCCACAAAATACAAATGTAAGTATGTCTTACAATAGGAGAATAAATTTCAAAAAATAGATACCTTCCCTTGGATAAAATCTTTGGCCACCAGTCGTGTCTTATAGGTGTTATCAGCCTTTCTTTTGAATAATCATTCTCAACTAACAATCCTCTGTCACTTTGGCAATTTTATAATATCCCATGTTTTGTTGTTGTAGAGAGATTGCACCTTGTCCTGCATAGCTTTCATTTACTTCTCAACCTTAGGATCTGCCACAACTTCGTAGGTGTCTGGTTCTTGATGTTCGGCTAGCATGGTATTATGAAACTATGCCTTGCAATTGTCCATGCTTTCTCATTTGTTGAGACTTCCGGTTCTTGTAAGTTCGGCAATCCTCTTCTTTGGTTTCAATTTGCTTATCAGAAGCAAAATTTTCAACATTTTCAACCTGTCATCAACTTCATTTTGCCCTTTTTAGTTTCAATCTATTGTTTTTCAAATTTGGTGGGTTTTAACATAATCTTCTCATCAAATTTGACATCTTTGCTGATAATAAAGTAAGGATTCTTAGGGTCGGGTAGCATGATCTGTAAGCCTTAACACCATGTGCATAACCGAGAAAAATGCATTCCTTTCCTCTTTTCTCAAGCTTGTTATTTTTAGAATAAATATCAACGGGACAACTAAAGATGAGTAAATCAGAGAAAACGGAAGGCTAATGTGACCGCACCTCATTTGGGGTTTTGAGACTAATTGAGGTAGAAGCGACAGACATGATGACAAGATAGCAAACGGTGTTAACCGCATTGGCCCAAAAGTGTCTTGGTAATCCGACGACACTCATTACGCTTTGAGTTTGTTCAAGTAGGGTTCTATTCATGCGCTCGGTGCGACTGTTCTAATTAGGAGTCCGAGGTGCTGCCCAATGCCGAATAATGCCCTTTTCCTTGTAGAATTTCTTAAACTTGGTTGAGATTAATCACCTTCATTATTCATGTAAAGGTTCTTGACTGTCTTGATTGTTATTTTTTCAACCATGCCCTTCCAAGTTCCAACACTTAAAAAAAAGGTGTTAAAAATATCAGATTTGTTCTTCATGATGTAGATTTACACCTTTATCAAAAATTATTAATTAAAGAATCGGAGTAATTGGATCCTTCCTTTGATGGGACTTTTGAATGATCCTGAATATCTGAATGGATGTAATCAAGAATGTCTTTAGTAGGATGGGTAGAAGTATGAAAAGTGAGTGATGCTTATGAAATATATAATATTCACAAAAGTTCAATTTACAAGACTTTATATCTTTGAGAAGGTTTTGCTGTAACATTCTTCTATTTAATACTCTCATCTGTCCTAATTGCAATTCCATAATTGTGTTTGGTCATTTTCATTTGATGTAACATTTGAATCTCCACTTGTAACAATACTTCCTATAAGCTCATAAAGATTGTGAACTTTGTTACCTTTCATCAACACAAGTGCTTCCTTTATGATTCCCGTGGAGCCATTGTTTGCTACAACTTTGCAACCAATCGGATAAAGAAATCCAAAACAATGAAAGTTCTTTTTTGGATCTCGAATATGTCTAACATCGGTTGAAGTCCTCACAGTACTATCAAACATTTAGATTTTGATGTCTTGAATTCCAATTGTTTCATATGTTGATTATTTTCAAGAATATCAGTACCACCATTGAATGACTTGTACGTCGAAAACAAATTCTCGTTTGGGCGCATGTGAAAAGGACATTCGGAATCAAGGATTCAAGGACTCGATAAATTACCCGAAGATGCAGACAAGACATACCTTCTTGATTCTCATCTAAACTCTCAAACACACTAGTTGTCTTAAGCTTGTCTTCCTTGCTTTCTTTTGCCTTAAGCTCAACGTAATCTTTTTTATGTGTCTAGGTTTCTTACAAGCTGCATTTGATGAACTTCTCATTTTTGGGTTTCGATCTTGACCGATTATGAGCATCGGATTTGTAATCGGTCCTGCCTCTTGCACTTAGACCCAAAGTGTATTTTTCGTAAGAGGCGCTTTCTCACAATTTCTTTTGACAATAAAACTACAATTACATCATCTAAAACTATGGTCTTTTTGTGCTAGGGTAGAGCAACCACCAGATAATGATTGGATTTTGGAAGAAATCATAATAGTTGTAATGCTTTGTCATCATCATCAATCTTGACATTGATGCTTAGCAATTGACAAAGAAGCTTGTTGTAATTATTAGTGCTTATGAATAGATGTACCGGCTTTCTTCTCCAAAGTGTAGAGTTGTTGCTTTAAATAGAGCCGAGTTAGTGATTGTCTTTGTCATATACAAACTCTCTAGTTTGACCTTTAGTGTTGATTTCTCCTTGGCAATATTGTAGAGGACATCAACGGGCAGACATAGCCGAATGGTGCTTATGACATGAAGATCCAAATCCTCTCAATCCTGGTATGAAGTAGAGACATTATTTGATTCCCTTTTAGCACCTTGTGGGACTCTTGTTGAACAAGAAAATCATTTGCTTTGATTTGCTACAAATTGAATATTCTTCCCATCAAATTTCTCTAAAGCCCTAGATGTCATTGTACCTAAACGCTCTGATACCAATATGTTGCGAGTAATAGCAGAATAACAATATAAATCAAACAAACAAGATAACAAATTTATATAGTCCATTCTCAAGATGAGAGCTATATCCATAGGCAACAAGACGATGATAGTCTTCACTAAATGACAAAAGAGTACAATTGATGAAATGATTCCAATCCAATTTCCAAAGAGACAAAAGAAGTTGACGGAACTCTCCTCGATCCAAACCCTCACACGGCTAATGGGAGTACTAGTGTGAATGGCTCAATTCACTTGGCTAGTGTGTGAATGCATTCAAGCAATGCATTCATCCCTTTAAGTAGATACAAGAATTGTTCTACTTAGTTAATTACATGTGGGATTTCCAAGACACTAATCATATTCAAAGACTTTAGTATTTGATTCCAGGTATTTCTCTTGTCATCAATTCATCATAATTGCTTCACAATTTTCATGGACAAGGAATAAACCGAATTCATTACACAAATGCATCAACTGAATGCCTTAATGATTTCATCATGCAGCTCTACGGATGGCCAGGAAGAGAAAGAATACTAGATTCAGTGGAATGCATAAGGATATTGAGTTAACTGGCCTGGCGTGGAAACTGACCTGAAAACAATTCAGCATATGTAGATACAATTCAGCAATGATCCTCTAGTGATGCTGGCTTGCATGCTAAGAAGGGTGAAGGTTTGAACTGTTTTTTACCCTTCACTGTTCCCAGCAATCTAAGGAAAGTTCAATGAATTCACGGTTAGGAAATAGAGTGAGTGATCTCTCAAAATACCGGAGTAAATGGATTCAAATGTATGTTTCTTTGGATTTTGGCAGAGGTTCGAAGGAGTTGGCCGCCAGGCTAAGGTTTTTCGGCTGGAATTGCCATTCAGATTGTTTTTTTCCTGAAGGAAAGGTGGCCTGAGAAAAGCTGTAAAGTGCCTTGTGTTTCTGGGCAGGATGTCTTTAATTTGAGGTTGATAGGTGTGCTGTTGGGGCTGAAGTTTAGTTCCTTGGGAGAGCTCTGATTGGATCCATTTCTGCTGCTATCAATGCTCAAATGCTTGATGAGTTGAAGAAATGGGCTGAAAAACAATAGATTAGTCCCTGAGATTAAAGAGTTGTCTAGAGAAGAATTTTCATTCATCTTAACTCTTTGGTGGAAGCTGGTAGATATCTGATGCAAGGGAATGAAGAGATTGAAGAAAAGGAAGTTATGTAACACGTAAGAATAAATGGGGTTGTTTGAAAGAGAGAAAAACATCACATATATCATGTTATTGTCAAATACCTCAAGAATTATGTTGTCCTATCGATATTGAAGGTGATGGGGACTCAGGAGTCAAGGTTAAGTTGGTAAAAAATGATGCTACCAGTGTGGGAATAGTTCAAAAGGGAATATTTGAAGGTAAATTCATCGTTTATCCCTCGTTCAATCACGAGTTTATTTGGGGAGTGAGGATGATCTTGTCTTTAGAGAATGAAATGCATATTTGGCCAGTTTCCTGACGGGCTGGTTCAATCTCATTGTTTTTTTGCTCATGCTTCCATTTTCTTCTCCAGATGTAATTGTAGGGTGGTTATGAGCAGTTAATATGTTTTTTCCTGATTGGTGCTCTTTTGGTACCCGTGTTTAAACTTTATGTTTTACTGGGAAAAAATGAATCAGGTATTGTTGTCTTTCTGCTTTGTGATCAGCTATATTGTATAGATAGGGATGTTAGGTAATCACAATACAATTCATAGAAGAAAATTTTAGCATAGATAAAGATGTTAAGATGGATAAGTGGTGTGACTTTAACATGAAGTAAGAAATGAATACATTCATGACAATTAGGACTCATTAACAATAAGATGAGGGAAGGATGTTCAGGATGGTTTGGGATATTCAGGCCAAATGATGCTCTGATGCGCAAAGGAGATTTTGTTGAATTTAGAGGCAATAAGATGGGAAGAGATAGGCCTTGAAAATTTAGAGTGATGTAAGCAGATCTGGCTATGTAAGAACTTCTGGATGGTGTTGGCTCAAAACGAGTTGCTATGGTGGAACGTGATTCATATAGTTGAGCACCTATACTCCCATTGAGGGATTTGAGGTGCTGATAATGTGTTGGTTTTTTAGGTTTATTGATTTCTATTGTTGCATTTTTTCTGTGCATCGAATATCTTTTAATGTGATATCAAATTTCACAGGTTGAAAATGGAAAAGCGCAGGCTGCTAATTTTCCGTTTTGTACCATAGAGCCAAATGTTGGGATTGTTGCCGTCCCTGATCCAAGATTGCAAGTACTTTCTGATATATGCAAATCTCAAAGGGCAGTTCCAGCGTCAATTGAATTTGTTGATATTGCTGGGCTTGTGAAGGGAGCGAGCCAGGGGGAGGTCGTTGTCTTTGACTTTAGTTACTAGCCTGTTCGTTTTGTGAAAAAATCCAGCTATAATGTAGTCCCATATTACCCTAATGTTTCCTTTTAAGGCATTTTAATTTGCTCTTTTTTGGTTACCTTCAAAATTTCTATGTATTGATCAATGAAGTTCATTGCAGGGACTAGGTAATAAATTCTTGTCCCATATTCGTGAAGTGGACTCAATTCTTCAGGTTCTTATCATAATATGTTGATAAATTTTTAATGCTGTAATGACATGTTTATCTTGCTATTTATTCTTTTAACTGTATTCCTTTGTTACTCATTTATCCCATTATTTAAAGTAAAACTATTTGAACAATGATTTTTACTGAATTCTGTTTGAGTTTTTCTGCTTAGCCTCCGCCTCATCCATCCAGTATTCTCCACATCTCAATATGAGGTCCCTTCGATCCAGCTTTAGTTGAGCTTGGAGCTGAATCTGCCTTCTTAACATGAGAATCCTCCTCTTAAGTAGCTGAACCACTTTTGAATCGAACTCAGATAACAAAGATTCACAACATACAGATTATGATGCTTATCTTGAATTGGACTTGCTTCTCCCCTATCTTGTAACTAATAGATTGATGTTTCATTGGGTTTGATTATGATGCTTGTAAATTTGTGCTGTTCTCTATTCGACCAGCACGACATAGAGATCCTGAAGCAGAATAAGCACTTTGAGCTTACAGGGGAATCATCTTATTGTCCTGTGGACCTCACTATTGAACTGTGGTTCTCAAGATAGTGAGACTAGCTATATTATGTGGAGATCATACCTCTTTCTTGTTTGCTTTGCACCAAAAACATGCTCTGTCACAAAGAAAGCAAAAGATTGATCATGAACAATTGTTCTTTTGGTTGTTTTCTTGCTTCATATATGTGATAAGTTGACACGAACACATAATGCTTCATGGCATTAATGCCTAGTGGTAGCATCTAATTATAGTTATGCAAAGTGTTTTGTGACCAGAGTGTAGGTTTGTACTCGTTCTTTTTATTCCATTTTCAGTTACAATCTATTGATACTTTGATTGTTTCAGGTTGTACGCTGTTTCGAAGATAATGACATTGTTCATATAAATGGAAAAGTTGATCCCAGAACTGATATTGATGTTATCAACTTAGAACTTGTATTTTCAGATTTGGACCAGGTATTCTATGGAGCTTTTATGGGTTAAGGGTGGAGTCTTAATTGCTTCAATTATGTTTTATGCCAATTGTTAATCATGCCAAGTGAAGCAGTTACTCATTGTTATATGATTGCCATGAGATAAGTAGCTGAATAGGGTAATAGCAATCATGTCCTTGTTTCGAAATGTTGAAATTAAGTTATTTCTTAATCTACATTTATCTTAATGTTCATAATTATCTTAAATTCGGATTTAAATTCAAACCTAAAAATCAATTCTTAATTCCACCGACTGAAACCCAAACCGATACCGGGATGCGAATTTACATCAAATATTGTTAAGCAGATTAAATAATAATAATAATATAACGATTAAACCACAGGACCTAAAAGCCAAATCTAAAAGTGGCTGAATATCAATAACTAATTGATTTTAAATCATACATAAAAAAAGTATCTCAACTGAAAATTTGAGCATTAAAACTAAACTTTCAAAATCTATAATCAAATTTAAACATCACCATCATAACAAAATCATTAGCCAACGGCCGAAAATACACACGAACCAAAATATAATGAAATGTCATTTGCTAAATTGAATTATTACAACATAATTAAATGCATTCTAAACTAATCTCTTGAAGCCTTCTCCCGAATCCCTAAACTTCTTGCAAGTTAATCTGAATTTTCTAATTTGAAAGGTTAACAAAAATAAATGTAAGAATGAGCTTAAAACTCAGCAAGGCATATGTACTTTCATATGTAGATATATATTGAACGAACATGTTAAGATAATGTCATGATTAAAAGTCAGAAATGCTGATAACATTACTTTTTTGATAAATCATGCGTAAGTCAAATACTAATGGTTAAATATGCCAAAACTATGCAAATATATGAATCGTGCCAAAATCATACTTGTAATGGACTAAAAATCGGCGATGATCTTACCAATAAATGATGAATATCGTAATTTGGTCTATGATTGTTTTTACATAGCCAAATGCTATACGCCACTATTTATAATTCATGGACAGGCCGACTCCATATGATCCCCATAGTCGGAACTGAATATCACTTTTTAACTCGTGGATGATAGATTCGACATTCAATTTACTAATAATATAATAGGATATATCCGAATATATTCCATTAATTTTTTATAGTGGTCCATACTTAGTCAAACCGAAAACTTTACTTAAAGACGAATATATTTTTATTTTTGTTATACTAAAGAAAATAATTCTTTCATAAAAGCAAATGTAGAGTTTTTCTTTATATTTCTTCAATTATGTGACATGCTAAATAATAGAGTAAACACTATAGACATATAGAAACTTTAATGTATAATTCAAAAGCATGTAGGAACTATATTTAATTTAGAAACATGTAGAAGCATTTGTATGGAAATTTCAGGAAATTAAGATAGTATATAAAATTTGCGACATTTTCTTTCAAATAGAAAACATATAGAAACATTTATATAGAAATCAAAAACATGTATGAACATATATAAAGAATTTGAAAACATGAATGAGTATTGAATAGAAATTCATCACTTAAACATGATCTGCATGGATTTAATATATGTATTTCATAAAATTTTATAAAATGGGAGTAGGATTCCATACATGCAAGGTCTAAATTAGTTTAAGTACGAAATTAAGACATGCGTGAGTTTTTAGAACAAGAAATGTTTAGGATTTATAGAAATAATTAGTAACAAGAGGACAAAGGCTTGGATGTACTTATTTTCACTTGATTTTACCCTAAGATTGCTTGATTTCACCTCAAATCTTCTTCTCCTTCCTTCCGTCTCTCCTTCTCTCTTTTTCCCTCAACTTCTCTTTTCTCTCTCAAAATTTCAGCAGAAATGAGTTGAAATCGCCAAGGGGTCTATTTATAAAAAATTGACAATGAGCGTTGGTCAGGCACGAATTTGGCGCTGAGGCATAATCTTTACTGTGCATGTGCGCCCTTTGAGTGTACCTTAGGTACAATATTTTGCCTAAAACGTGCTTATGTGTGTATAGGTTAAGTGCAAGTCAATCGTCACTTGATTTAACTTGTTTTAGTTTGAAACTTAAGTCATCTTGAAAATTCGTCAATTTAATTAAATTAATCATCATTAAAAAAATCTTTTGGGATTCATATCTTATAATAGAAGCGATATATGAGATTTAATTCTTTATCATAGCCTTTTTATTATCTTATGCGGTAAATAGAATGCAGAAATTTTAAAGGAAAAGAAAAGTTGAAAGGAAAATGTGATCGAAATAAAAGTGACAACAGGATGATTCTTGATTTTTCTCTACTAACATTCTGAATTCCAAGCAGATTCCAGAATGAGCATTAGTGTCCAATTGCCCGAGTGTTAGTTTGGAGGCTGCCATTCTTTCTGCTGCTATTTGCATTCTGCTCTTTCTGTACTGCTGTTGCATTCGGGAAAAATATGTTTTGCATGATGGTTGACTGTCCACTTGCTTAAAGCTAATGACACCGGTTAAATTCCCATCAATCTGCCTCTCAGTCTTACCTATCAGAAAGGAGAAAAATATATAGGTTGTAGAAGTTGTATTACCTTATTTGATGTTGTCTCAAACACAGTAATGAGTCCCAATTATCATCAGAATTACCAATGTTTGATTTGAGATTTTTTTTTTTTGGGTGTTTTTGATTGATGGGTCCAGCTACAAAATAGTAGGATAGTAGCAGGTCAAGGCAACGTCTTAGTATAATAAGAATGTCATTTGCTCGATATTTTTCAATTAAATGACTTTTTCTCTTTATAGGAGAAATTGCACACGACGTGGGGGAATCCATGTTGTCATGTCTTAAAGGTCCCATACAGCATAGGGGTGGTGAGGTAGAGCTAATTTTTCACCCTCATGGACGAGAATGTAATTTCAGAATAGGCCCTGTATCGTTAGAAGACAGATTGTTTGTAAAAGTTGGTATGTCAGAAGTGGGAAGCTGCCAGGCTGAATTGTTAGAGGTCAAATCGACAACAGAGCTAATCTGCCTGCCAAAGGTGAACAAACACGAACTTTGGTGCGGGTAGCTGCCCATAGTGCACACCTGTATGCGCAGTCTCCTGTAACACAGAATGGGAAATGCTGTGCAATCACAAAAAATAGATCAACTAATAACAGAGGAGAACATAGAGTAGCAGCATGCTCACACACTATTCACGAGCATCGTTCATGTGCACTGTTTGCAGGGGCATTGTTCACGACACAGTTTTAGGCACCCTTCTTGCACTGTTACATGTATTATTTTCATGTGCTTACACAGGGTTATCAAAGGCTCTCAGCAGAAATTAGTAAAATGCACATAGAACAAAAAAAGAAATTTGCATGAAATCTAGCGGGCAACACCAAAAGCCTGACTGCCAACTTGCAGCTGGAGACTTCTGTATGTGACGGATCAAAAAAATAAGGCTCTATTTCCAATGTAAGAATAAATATCTTTGTTCTGAAAACATCCCAAGTTCCCAGCTGATATTCTACCTGTAACTAACCCAATTATTATTTTGAATATCTTGATGTAATATATATATAATCGAATATTATGTTGAATAACTTGACATAATATAGAGAAAGTTGTTCTAATAATTTAAATCTGGACACTTAATATTCTTTGATAGATTTGAAGGGGTTGCCTTTTTTTTTCTGCTACAAACTAATCTAAAATTAGTTTAAGTTAAAATGATCATATATAGAAAATGATATTTTGAATGACCATGTTTATTTTCTTTGGTTAATCAGTTTCCATTTATCGTACAGACCTTACTAAGAGTTGGAAACTTGAGTTTGATTTAAGTTAAAATGCTGAGAAAATGCATAAAAACACGTATTCGCCATCCTTCTGGGTGCATTTTTTTGGGTATGCGCTTGAGTGCCGAATTTCACTGATTCTGACTTCTTTTAGTATCAATGGTCATTAATATGGCTGCATATTAGTTTGGTAAGCTTTTAGCATTAAATTCTAAGTTGGTTCAAGATTGCAGATTGAGAAGAGGATGGAGAAACTCAAAAAGGGCAAAGCTAAAGATCCCCAGGGCAAGGTCAAGGTAAAAACAGCATTGGCAATTTTGAATCAAGTGGACAAAAATTTTGTTTAATCGTAACTTCAATTTTTTATATTAATAATCTAGTTCATTTTCTGCTACTTCTTGCTACTTCAGGAAGAAGCAGAGAAATCCGCACTTGAAAGGATCCAACAGGCATTGATGGATGGAAAACCTGCTCGATCAGTCACTTTATCAGATCTTGAGAGGGATGTGATAAAGCATCTTTGCTTGCTTACCACGAAACCTGTAATATATGTAGCAAATGTAGCAGAATCTGATCTAGCTGATCCTGGAAATAATCCTCATGTTGAAGAAGTGATGAAACTTGCATCTGAGCTGCAATCTGGGCTGGTGATTGTCTCAGCACAGGTTTGCATATCAAACTACCATACAAGTGTCTCACCTTAGGTTTTTTCTTGGTTGTTTTTTCATGCTGGTGTGTATTTGATTTTCTTGTTGTTTGTCAATGTTTTTTTAACTGCACGTAATCTTAGGATTGATAGCATGTGACATTCCACTAAGATAACTGTTTATCCTTCTCTTGCTCTTTTGTTTGAACCACGTATTTCTGGTTCATGATACTTAATTGTTTTTTATTTGAAGTGTTGTCTAGTTTAAAATCTGCTACTGTGAACTTCACTGGGGAAATTTGTTGCTGCAGGTTGAATCTGAACTTACGGATCTTCCACCTGAGGAAAGATTAGAGTACTTAAAATCGCTTGGTGTCAGTGAAAGTGGCCTAGGAAACCTTATTAGAGCAACATATGGTCTTCTAGGGCTGCGGACATACTTCACTTCTGGTGAGAAGGTGAAGATAATGATCATCAAATTAATTAAATTTCACATTATTTTATTTATTACAAATAGTTTCAAACATTGTTTTGATCATTTTATATTACATGCAGGAAACGAAGGCATGGACAATAGTTGCAGGTTAGCCTTCCTGATTATACTCTCCCTTACCTGAATAATCAAGAAATCTCATAACGAAAAAGGGAGAATGATGCACACAATGTAGTATGAAATGGCATCACAAGTCACCAAAGCATAACCAAAATTCCTGAAAGATAACGCACATAATGTAATATAAAATGGCATCACAAGTCACTAAAAGAATAGCAAAATCCCTGAAAGTAACTTCTGAAGATGTAAAACCTTCCTATGTTTGGAAGATTAGTCTGAAATAACTCCATATAGATTCTGATAAAGAAATCATACCACTTTTCTCTGCAATAGATTTAGTGTACTCTGTTCCACGAATATCTGGTATTTCTTCCAAGCTGAATAATGCAAGTTATACTTCTTGCTTTAGTCTCATCATTTCTTCTGAAAGGACTAGAAAGAACATACAAATTACTAAAAACACTGAACGGTTCTTGCATAATCTTATAGTCCACTCCAAGTGTGGGAAAGACCCAAGATTTGTTGGTTGCTTCTTTTTTTGGGGATGAATCTTAAGTACTACCTAAGTGACCCTCTGAAAGCCCATGAATCACACAAAAGCCTATTAATCATAAGCACTATCTAAGCAACCGTAGCTTTCAGGTGTCATTTGACCAATGTTGAACCCAGAGTAGTAGTACTTTTTGTATTTTTACTTTTTTTTTGTAAGCATTTGACCGCGTACTTATGTTTCTATCTTTCTAGCATGGTTACAAAGCTCAGATAATCATGCGAGATCCTTTACAGTGTTTGAAATTAGATCAGTGAATTTTTGGTCAATTTAGATTGCTGTCTGATATATCTCAAAATGTAGGAATGACTGCCCCTCAAGCTGCTGGCATTATTCATTCTGACTTTGAGAAAGGTTTCATTCGAGCTGAGACGGTAAGCATTTGTACAGAGCTCTGAATCTCAAGTGGATCATGGTGCTTATTTCCTATCTGTGTATATTCAAAACTGAAATATGCAGTTGGGGGATTGTAGATAGGTTTCAAGAACATTTAAGATCATCTCTTTTGTTTGTGTCAAATCTATAGTTACATAATGCTGATCAGTGTTGTTTAAGAATTCCGATGCCCTTAAGATGCTAACACCAGTTAATGCCCGAGGCTCTAGGTTCCATCTGTCACAATCCTAGTGTTGGCTTGCTTAACACTCCCAGGGGATGCAATTTCAGGTAAGCTGGCACATCAACCTCGGGCTTTGGGATTAATCTCTTTTGTTCTCATTAGCAAGTTGATGAGCTGGGAACATAACACATTTGGCTGTTCCAAAGCTTGAGAAATAACTTCACTCAAGTCCTTAAATATTTGAACACAGTAGTTAAAAAAAATCAACTCCTACAGAGCTTTCTGGTCTCTCGCAAGACTTTTGGCATATGTTGAAATGGGAATATTTTTAAAAGCTCCTGGCTCAAGGTGCTTGTTAGAGTAGGGGAAGCAGGCATTGTCAACCTTCCTTGTGTCAGTGTGAGCTTGACCCACATCAAAGTGCTTGCTTGTACCACGTGAAAAGCTAGACTATTTCTTAGCTACTAGTTTGATTCAACAATCAACATACTGAATCTACGTGAAAACACATCAGAACATGACACTGTGCTAGGTGCTTGCCCAAGCAAATAAGTTGCCAATTACAATATAGTTCATAAACTGAAGGATCCAAGTTTTGTATCATTAATATGCTTTGGACCTCACAACAAAATTATGATTTGTGCTAATAGTTGCATAACAAGTTACACTAGGTGAAGTAAACGTTAATTAAAATGAAAATATCTTAATTCTATCTTGCTCTAATCATCAGCACGATCCACTTCATCATTAGAATCATCATCATTTATCCACTACATCTCCTGCCAAGTTTCTCTGTATCATCAACATATGCTAATCTAGATCAAGAAAAAGAATAGGGAAGAGATTGAGAGAGAACAATGAAAATCAATCTGAGAGAATAGAAAAAATCAGGTCAGAATAACAAACTGTAGTGAGGGAGAGAAGAGAAAAGAAAGCAGAGAGGATCTATTTGGATTATGAAATTGGAATTGAAATTTAAAAAATGTAGTCTAATTCCAATTTTGTTGGAAGTGGAATTTGGTAGAGTTTTAATTTTATTGTTTGGAATGTATAAGAAATTATAATTTTGAGAGAAAAAATAAAGTTGATGTATGGGTATTTCACTAATCCATACATAAAAATAAAAGAAATA
>JAODPA010044813.1:0-15569 GCA_025585075.1 Nepenthes mirabilis | reverse complement strand
ATGAAACTAAACAACTGAAAATATTTATCTAATAGGTTTTGCTTTATTTGATTTTATCATATCTAATTGATAGATAACTCTCACATTTGGAATTATAATTATTTATTTTATTTCTAAAACTTATAAGAAATTATCCTACACCATTTTTTTTTTATTTTACATGGAATTTGAATTTCAATTCCGTTGGATGATAAATAATAGAGTTAAAATTAGGCACGAAATTTTGGTTTCAATTCCGAATTCCAGGGCCCAATCTTTGGTGCCAAATGGCCCTTTGGAGAAAGTTGAGATTCAGCAAAAGCTAAAACAAAATAGAGAGGGAAAAATTCCCAAAGAGGAATGAGAAAGAGTGATCTTTGTTTTTGTTTTTCTCTTATATAGTTACAGCCAATTTTTTATGGTCTTCACTTGATCTCTTCGCAACCTTGTGCACTGGCAACATTTTGCTCTTCTCGTCTTCTTATTTTGTTAGAAGTAAAATGCAGATGTGGGCCAATAAGTCATAGACCTAGGTAAAGTAATAGAAGCCGACTGCCCAACCATAACGATAGACTCATAAAAGCTAATTTCCTAAAATACAGTCTAAAATGTACATTGCTTAAGGTGCCTCAGGTAAGCTACCCACATGATATGAGACTCTGAGGCTCATCTTCCCTGGCTGCCTTGCTGAGCTTGCTCACCTTTGACAATGGTGATGTTGATTAATCATTTAGGTCTTAAAGATGCTGACATATTAGCATTCTATATGACTTAGGTCAACTATGCTTGCACGCTGTACTACTAAATGGGCTAACAACAGGTCTTCATGATGACCTGCTACAATCATGTAACAAGTTGGAGGGAAATGACAATTGTTGATGCCAGTGCTATTATGGCCATAAGCTCCCAACCTTCTAGTGAGAGAAGCTCTGATTTCTCTATTCTCTCTCTATCCCTTCTTGCCCTTCTTTAGTTTTCTCTCAATTGTTGGTCTCCATGACCAACCAGCCCCTCATCCCTAATCTCACTCCTGGCCCGTCATCCCTAATCTCACTCCTGGTCCTTGACCCCTTTTGTAACACTCCAGTTTTTTGACTTGAGTTTATTTGACTTTTGACTGGAGGGGTCTTTAATGAGGGTAATTAATGAGCTATTAGTTATAGACGAGTTTAGGCTAAACTCAAAGTTGAGATCGACTGGATCGGATTTGTAGGATCTTCAAATAGGTATCTTGGCAATTTTTTCACCGACAATCAATAATTAGTTTCAATACCTTGGAATAATAGTTGAGATTTACTGTGATATTAATATTTGCTATGGGTATGATTAATAAATTATAAACTGACTAAATAGAAGATTAGATACAAAGATAATCATAATTATGGTATGAATGCTCTAATTTGCCTTACTCCATTTCGGTTGCCTTCACTCATACATGCACATAGGGTGATCTTATCCTATAACTAACCTAGTCAATAATTAAAAGTGTGGAATTAATTGGAAGAAATTAAGTGTGGTTATTTTATTCATCCCCTAGTCACCTTTCTTTGAGTGTTTTCATATCATCACCTATTCTTTTGTTTAAGTGATGGTTTCCTTAACTTAAAGTTGCTACAACATTATCCTCTAAGTGCTTGAGGGAGAGAGAAAATCACGAGTGAGAAAGAGAAAGAGAAAAGCAACCATCCTAGCTTTCTTCTTTACTTTCAAACCGATCCTTTGTTGGTAATTCTGAAACTCATTGGAGAATAGCTGTAGTGACCATTCATGTTTGTTGATCCGCTATTTTTATGCATCCTGTGGCAAGTGATTTTTCTATCTCTTCATGATCTCAAGCATCATGTAAGTAAAATCTCTACCGTTATTGGACACTTTATTTCCTGATTTTTATTTGTTAATTAGAATCCATGCGATTCTCCTTATTTTTATTTGTTCCAATTATGAATTAATATAATAAGTAATGTATAGGAGTTGTATGCTTAATTTCATGATTAGTATTCAACTTTTTTCTGTGCGACATTTAGATGCTACATGGTTATTTCGTCATTGTTTTGAATGATGTTTGAATGTCGGTGTGTGTGTGGTCAATAGGCATATTTTATGCTTCTATGATATAAATCTGCTTCTTACCTGTGATGTATGATTGTTTTCATTTGGCCTTAGTGTAGAAGACTGTTTTGATGCTTGATATACTACTTGCAAGTATAAATTGGCGTTTTTATGATCTGTATGTTTGGTGTTCAATTGGCAGCCTAGGATGGCTAATCTAGAGTTATGTTGGGTGTGTAGGACAATAGTAGACTGATAGGATGTCACGTGCCGAGTACTTAGTATACTTGGAGAGTCATTTCTTTTGTCGTCTATCGTTGGTAACTTTTCTTTGCGTGACCTTTGGATGTGTATTTTTTGTTTGGACCTCTATGGTTAAGGTAAAGGAGATTATATAAAAATACTATAATCTCAAGGAATATGAAACCTGTGGAACCTTAGTGTGGTTTATAGTTGTCTAATACTGATTTTTATATCTCGATTGGTTGAGGTCAATGTTCATAGAGGATGCTTATAGTCATGTGAACAATGTACAGTAAGATATCAAGGGATATCACACTAAGGGATGCTGAGTTTAATATGTGGATTGAAATTAAGATAAGAGTATTTTGGTTTTTGTTTGGGTGTGGCTCATAGTTGAATCATGGGAATATGAGCATATCATATTCTAGGCTGACTCTAATGGGCAGCGGTAATATTGTTTGGTAGAGTTGAGTTTGATACTTGTGACGGGTGGCAAGTATTATGAGATTATAGTGTTGGTCATTTGTTAAACTTGTGAGTATTGGTGCCTCATGGATGTTACCTAGCTATTGGTGGTGGGCATAGATGTTGGTTCACTGTGATAGAATAAGGTCTGAAGAGGCTATTGTGATATTTCATATGATTAAGACTTTTGTTGCGATAGGTTCGAAGGAACATACTTCCTTGTTGATAAATGGATTTGGCGGAATCCCGATTGTGTTCACGATTTCAATTTCGATGAATATTTTGATAGTTGTCGTATAACTTACTTCTTGTGGTGGCATTAAGTCTTGGATAAATGTTTATTAATTGATATTATTCTATATATTGTTGTTGTCTTTTTTTGAGTTATATTATTAATTCTGATGTTATTAGTTATGTTACTTATTGGGCATTCGGCTCATTCATTGTGTTTTTTCTTGGCTCTAAAATGGAGCAAGTTCGTAACATACTAGTGGAGATTGTATTACTACTATAAGATTTCAGATGAGAGATGCTTTTTGAGTTTAGAAGTATTATGTCCAGTGATATTAATTGGCTTGAGGTTATCGGAAAAAAAAAAAAATTGTCTAAGTCACTTTGCTTCTTTAGAGTTTTGATAGATGATGGATAGTATATCGGGATTACATTCTCTTTTGTTTTGTAGACATTAATGCAATCTCTTGTTACGAGGAGTTTATTATTTATGAGAGATATTTGATTCATGATGGATTTATATTGAGAATTTACGGTATGAGTTGCTTTGCATGGCCGGTTCTGTTCAGGATGGGTGATTTGTGTCCGGGTCACCACAATTAGATTATGTAACAACTTGAGCTTACCTGATAACATATTGTCCGCTGTGGGCCATAGGTATGAGCCTGCATCGCATGGTTTTGTTATTCCTGGACTTTTTCAGGAAAATGCCTGTTGTTATGAAGATGTCTAAATTTTACAATAAGGATCGTCCCCTCTCCATTCCTAGATTATGTGGGGTCTTAGATATTAGCTCTCACACTCCACCGCGCTTAAAGAAAAATGTTTTCGTTACGTGTGGCATGATTCAAGACTGGCTCGGCTCACGTCCGCATGCTTCTGGTTGGAAATGACTTTGATACTATTATATAACAATCTAATTCTATATGATAATATATCATCTGTTTTAGGTCATAAGTATTGGCCTGCACTTGCATTTGTTCTTCTTGGGTTTTCGAAGGAAAAAACCTATTATCATATAAATGTCTAAGTTTTACTATAATGCTCATCCCTTCTCCTTCCTCAGGCGATGCAGGATCTTGGACACCAGCTCTCACACTTTCCTTCCCATTTTCCATCATTTACCTCCACTTTATCCTCATCATCGTCCTATGCCCCTCACTCTTCTCCCTTTCTTAATTCTCTTGTGTGCTGTGATCATTTTGCCCCCCTGTTTCATACCTAACTCTGGCTTCTACCCTTCCCTTTGTAAGTACCTCTTTCCTTTCTGCCTCCTCGTTTCCGGCTTCTAATTCTACCTCACCTTGCCCTTCTTCACCCTCTCTTCCCCTTTTTACTGCCCTAAGGTGACTTTGTGCAACTTCTGTCTAATATCCTTGTTTGGTCCTTAACTCTTTAAGTGGGTGGTACTGCTTCTAAAGCTATTCCTGGATAAACTAGCTTTATGCTGAGATGGGTGAACTCCTTGCATCAAGTCCTATCTAATGCCGATCCCACTATGAAGTTATGTTCCATGGCACTATGAATGTGCAGATCTCACTAGTTGCTGGTAAGAATTTCGATGCTATGTGTCTGAGATGTCAATGCCGAAGTCCAACATTGCCGGGCTTGCCCTGAAGGTCCTTTATGCAAACTTGCTTGATGGAACCTTCCCTTCTCTTGCTTCTGTATTGCTCCAGGAAGGATAAAAGGATATTGATTAGAAAACTGTGCTTGGTTAGAATATAGACATCTTTGCAGAGATTCCTTTTCAGGCTGGTCTCTTATCTGATTGGTCAAAAAGCATGCATGAGTATGAGGAGACTATGCCAGGTAACTCCCCCATCCTTGCACAGAAGTCAACTACTGGTCTGTTGGCCAGACTGAGAGCCCAGTCCTGGTCTGTTGTTATTTCTTCTCCACAGCCGTCTGTCGGTCCTATCTTACCTCCCACCGTCTTCACGTGGATTATCCTTGTTAGATCCCTGCTGAAGTTGCTTGCATTGGCACAACAATATAGGAATCAACATTGGTTGGTTATTTCATTGAGAAGAAGGTGGCCTTTCTTTGTGGAGTGAATTGCTAGCCAAATATGGTTTGAGTTTGGTATACAATAGGTTCTAAACAATAGAAGGGCTTCTTTTTTAAATTTTCTAGTAGGAGTGTGTGAGAAAAGTCTTTGATGGTGGTCCTTGGAATAATGCTGGCTGCGCCTTGTTCCTGAAAGTCTTGAAACCCATCAGATAATAACACACTTCAATTCCTATCTGAATCATTATGTACTGTGCTCCCCTTGAATTTTGAACCCACATGGACCAGAGTTATGTTGCTAGTGCCATTGGTAAATCTTTATATGCTGATTCTCCCACTGGAAAACTTGGAAGAGTGAGATTTGCCCTGGTATGTGTTGAAGTGGATGCAGGATCACCCTTTGTGAGCAAGTTTGAGTTGGTAATTTGTGCTGACTAGGCCTTGGGGGATGAATTGTGGTGGAAATTGAAGGGGATTACAAATAGAAACCACCACGTGTTCTTGTTGCAGAACTCTCAGAAGGATTGCAGGACAATCACAAGTTCAATTTATTGACCTATTGGGTGAACAGTCCTATATCAGCTGTGCCATACTTGATACCAATCACAAGACTACAATGGACTATGCTCCATATATTAATCAAGCCAAAGCAACTTATGAGACTAATGCAATAGCCACCATAGCAAACCCCTTGAAGGTGCTGGAAATGCAGGAAGAATTATCAGGATGATGAGACGCTGCCTGATAATGGAAGTTTAGTCCCTGTTATTGGCTTACCTGTTCGCGTCAATTCTGATATTGGTTGTATGCAGAAAGCGGCTAGCCAGGGGTTTTGATGAATCAATGGTTGGTACATGTAGAAAAGATCCTTGGTTTTCAAAATGTTAGGAGTGACTGCCCCCTATTAAGATACTCTGAAAGATGTTCTGGATAGAGTGGAGGAATCTCCTGTATAAGTTGGTAGCCTGGGGGGATCGTGCTTAACATGAATTTAAACACAGGGCAACTCCTAACAATAGTTTGATAGCTACTGGATGATCTCATCTGGATCTGGCATCACCTAGTACTTCAATTCCAATGCCAGTGAGGAGATGCTACAGTTGAGTACTCTTCTAATACCAAGAAGACAAATTGTCAGGTAAGGGGCTATACCTTTGATTCCCTATCCAGCGATAAGGCCAAGAAGGGGCCTATAAGACCAAACCTTTCCACTGGATCAAATGAATCCAGCTGCATGCTGGAATGTAAGAGGCCTCAAGGGGCCTCACAAAATCAGGGATGTTTGCAACTTTTTTTCTTCATCAGACTTCATTAATGCTTTAGTTAAAACCTATAGTGCGTGGAATAAATGGCAAGATGATCACCTCAAAGCTGATGCACGACTGAACTTGGGAAATGAACTATAGTTCAACCTCTTGTTATTGAAGATATGTTACTAAAGATATCCACAATTACAGGCCGTTACTCAAACAAATTAAGCAAATATATGTTCCTAAATGTATATCATTTCCTATTTTTTCATACTCTTATATTTATTCTATAGTGTAATATGTATAGAAAGATTAGGATTCTTACCGTAAAAAAAAGATGTAATGGTCAAATTAGGATTTGTAATTTGGAGCTCCTTTGGTTATATAAACGAGAAGAATCCCTCAATTGAGGGCATTTCAGCTAAATTTGACATGGTATTAGAGCCCTCCCGATTCTCTGCGAACTTTTCAGTTTCAGTTTTGACTCTTCATTTAGTTCTTGTGATTTTAAGAATGAGTCACTATGATTCTATTGGCATGGTCTGAGTACGATTCTATGGTTTAGTCAGTCATACTGAACTATTTAAGTTGTTGAACATTTTGATCGATTCTCTAGGGCTGAGATTGAGTGATATCTTTGTGCAAAATCTCCTTCTGGAAGGGATCTTGTGATGCCCTTGCTGGCAAGGCGATTGAAAATTTGTGTGGAGATATATTTATCTCTTGCTGGAAGGCTTCATCTTTCGGGTGATAGATCTACTTCTCTCTCACTCTCTCTTGTAGGCTTCATCAGCTGGCAAATATCTTCTTGGAGATCTGTGCGATTTCTCTAAAGTATGATTTAAATAAGCTGTCTTCTTTATTTCTTCTCCACCGAGGACATCCTCAAAAGTAGTAAGATGTGCCATCTTTAATTTTTTAGAAGGCTAATGGGATTTGTTAAGGATACCATATCTTGAAAAATGACGAGTGAAATTCTATTATTCGGTTCAATGGAAAAATGTTTCAACTTGAGAATTTTAGATCCCCAATGTGTATCACCAGCTTTGAAGACTAGTTGCTTGATTCAATACTCGTACACTTTGGAGTTCACATTTATCCAATGACTTTGCTACTTTTTCCAGCTTGATTCTCTTGACAAAAAGCTCCAACCACATTCAATAATCATGAAATCAAGTTAAAGAGTCCAACAACATCATCATGATTTTTAGCAATTATAGGAGTCAGTTGAAGCTGATGGTCAAAACAGTGAATATAATATGTTGTTTCTTTTATAGCTGGAGTATTGAGGCTATTGAACTCACCTCACATATTGCTTACTCCATTATACCCTTATCTCCTTATTTGATGAACTCAATCTATGCTCAGAAAGTGTGGAATCTAGTACAACATTAAGTGATAAAGTAGTTGTATCTGTGACTTGCACAAGAAATCATTCCATAATGATCCCCTTGTATCAGTATAAACCAAATCAACTATTGTTTGTTCTATTTGAGAAACATCACTGGTCTCATCAACTAATATTCCAAAACAATCATCACTAAGGTCTTCAATAATAGCTTTAACTGTTTCTTTTGCAGCAGGATGAGTAATATTGTTCTAAATTGGAGCAAGCATTTGTTGATTTTAAGTAGCAGTTTGCAATATAACAGTAATGTGGAAGACTAGAAGTTCAATAATCAGTTCCTCCAAGCCTCAAACATCAAAAATCACATATTGAAATCCAAATAAAAAACGTGGGAAATGGATTAAGCTACCTCTGTTATCAAAGTGTGGGCGGATTCAATTTCAAATCGGGTTGTGTACAGGAGGAGAAGAGAGAGAGAGATTTAGCATGCAATTTTGGACGGCTGTGAGAGAGATGATGAGAGAGAGTTCCTTGATGACCAATTGTTTGAGAAGAAAGAGAACAGATGGGCTAAAATGAAAGGTGGGGCTGAAATAAAAGAAGAGAAGGAGAAACGACAGCATTGGCTTGGATAGCTTAAGTGGCAGTGACCCAAGGGATAAGTTGGTCATAGCAGAAAATAAATAAATTTTTAGGGTTAATAAAAATTCAGTCAGGTCAATAAAATATTTCAGTATTATTATTAATATATTTATATCTAATTTCTATTTATTTATTCATCTTTTTAGTGGGGTCAATTGACCCCTTATGTACAGGGTAGATCCCCCCTGATGGCAGGATGGATCTTTCAACTGTCACATCCTGTGGATATTGATTGTGTTAAATGACTGCCGATATTCTTGATTGTTTTTGGGAATACAAATAAAAGCTATCCTAAATATTTTTGGATTATCCTTGAAATATGCTGGCGATTTCTTACACTACAAGTTAATATGACTTAAGCCCCTGTAGTTTAAAAGTGTTTAGGCAGCATTTTTATTGACCAATGTACATAAATTTCATATATCAACATTTCAGTTTCTCTATTCTGTCAATACAGTTCCCCCTTTATTGGCTTTTATTTGATTGACAGGTGTCTTATGATGATTTTGTTGCTGCTGGTTCATTTGCAGCTGCAAGGGAGAAGGGACTTGTGAGTCAGTTCTTTGGACTAATATTTGCTTTTCTTTAGTGTCATAAATTATGTTTTCCTTAGTCCTTATTTTTCTTCCATTTCTGCTCACAAATTTAAATTTTTGTAAAACATTATAGAGCTTTAATATTCTATGTCGGTAATTTTAGTAAAATGAAACTTCTGCCAGTTTCGTACAATATATCCAGTTTCCTCTTGATGTTATATCTGGCCTCAAGCTTCTCACCTAAAATTTGAGAACATGTAGCTTTTGTTCTCATTGCAGATCCATCCATAGAAATGGGCATTGATGGTGTTGCCAAGTCATGTGTGAAAAAAACTACACGGAAACAAGATCCCAAATAGTGTTTGATGAAATAAACCTCAGTTCAATAGCTTACTGCCAACAGCTAGGCTTTGAACTGCGTGCTTCCTTGTGAACTTTAAAATTTGCATCTTATTTTTGTTTTCTCCCATAGACCACATAAACCAGGCGATAAATTGCCCTTTAAAGATGGCTGAAATTTGATTTGTCTGAATATTCTGTGCTTAAGTTTAGGAAAATCACTGCTGTATTTTCTTAGGCATAGATGAAAACTTGTTTTTATAAATTTTCTCTTCGTCAATATGTTATCCTGCTTATTTGCTCTTCAATTTAGCAGTTATGACTTCATTCATATCTGATGGGACACATTACTTCCTGTTAGATCTGTTGATGTTGGGATCTTCCCCGACATTATCAAAATTTAGCTGTATATAAAGTGCAAAAGGTTCAAGAACAATGACCTAGAAGAAAGCCGCATCTTTTCAGCAAGCCTGTGGGTCATGTGTATTTTCCAGAGACAACATAATTGAAAACCGCAAGCCCGCCGGTCATGCAGATTTTCCGGAGACGATAGAAAGAAAACTGAGTCTTCAAAAAGATGTAACTTTTGAGCTAAAACAATTTTAAGGTCTTCATGAGAACACTTGAGCTAAAGTAATTTTCAGCCATTACAACTTTGAAAATTGCTTTGATTGAAGGTTGTGGGCAATTTCTTTCCATTAATCTTATGTAATGGAGAGTGGTTGTATTGGAAAAAATGAGAGAGAGTTGGGGATAGATACAAAAAGAATTATTATTATAGTGGAGCTGCAGTATTGCAGATCTAAGGTGAGCTTTAGATAGTCACTGGTTCAGAGTCAGTTAGCTAAGAGTAATATGTTTGGTTGTCAGTTTGTAAGTTTATTATTATTATTATTATAGTGGATTTCTTAAGTTGGTGATAGATACAAAAAGAATTTTATTAGAACACATTCTTTGGTTTTCCTTTCTCACAAAATCCTATGTTGTTTACTTACTACTTTTAATTTATTCAATCTGTGTATGCTTGGTGAAAGAATGATGACTAACATGTAAATCTGCTGCTCTTTGTACTTTACTTGCGATAATTTTTAATTTGTGCTTTCGTTTAAGATCTATTCACTACCATGTAGGTGCTTGCAGGTCTAAACATTGTTTTATCAATTGGTAGTACAGATTGACTGCAATCCTTGACCGATTTATCTATATGATGCCAAACCATTCTTTGTCGGTTTCTCCCTACTTTTACAAGAGTGACTATGCATATTGGAAAGTTCTTGTAAGGGCATTTTTGAAATCCCAAGACGAACTAGGTTGCAAAGCATGCAAAAGAGTTGGAGTGTTCCTACCAGCATTGATAACAGTACGGTGATTGTTAAATATCATGTGCCTTGGTCACAAAATGAAAGGGATGAATCTAATTGGTATGGTACCATAAATGCTTTATTTTCTGTAATCTTTCCTGACGAATTTAAGAGAGTGACTGTGTGAAAATGCTAAATTTTTAGAAAGTTCTTGAAACAACCCATGAAGGAACGAAGTATGTAAAGAATCCAAAATTACAAATGTTGACTTACTAATTTAAAGAATTCAAAATATAAGACGATGAAACATTTGATGTTCTATGCTAAAAAGAATAATATTATTAACTCTAGTTTCAACATTGAATAAAAAAATCCTGAATCTAAAATTGTTAGGAAAACCTTGAGATGCCATCGAGAAGATTTTGACCAAAAGTTACTATTATAGAGGAAAGAAAAGATCTTGATCAAATTAAGATTGAGGAATTAGTTGGATCCCTTCAAACTTATGAACTCAATTTCCCTCAAATTTAGAAGAACAAATCAATTGCTATAAATCTTCTAGTACAGAATCTGAAATCAGATCTGATGAGGAATGTTTTGATGATGAAGTGTCTTTTTTTTTTTTGAAAAGATTTAAGAAAATTTTTAAGAACAACAAGAAAAATCCCAAATATTCTAAATGGAGTACTAGCAGTCAAAAGAGAGGAAAAACAAGAAAGAGAGAGGCCAAGGACCCTAATCTTAAAAGTCCTATAGTGTTCAATGCTTTGAGTGCTTAGGTTTTGGACACATTAGAACAAAGTGCCGCAACTACTTGAGATCCAAAAGAAAGGTTATGAATGCCTCATTATCAGATGATGAAGGTGAAGGCAATGAAAGTGAGCAAACCACTTTAATGAACATGTTAATTACATGGCTTTTGTGTCCTCTTTTAGTAGTGAAGAGATATCTTTTGAAAGGTCTCTAGATGAAGTGACGGATGAAAATGATGAGGTCTTGCAAGAAGCATATGAAAAATTTTTCAAGGAATAGGGAAAGCTTAAAATTGAAGAGGGGAAATAGAGCTTCTAGTAAAAGGATCAAGGAACTTGAGGGTATTAGAGACTCATTTAATGTTGAACGTAATGCATCCAATAACTTGGACAGAGATTTAATTAATGAAAAAGATCATTTGGAAAAGAAGGCAAACCTCCTAGAATGAGCTTGAAATGATAAAGTCACAAAGTATCAAAAAACTTGATCATATGCTAGGTTTAGGAAAAGAGGCTTGAAATGACCTAGTCACAATTGTTCACTTTCACCGAAAGGACCAAAAAATTTGATAATATGCTATATTTTAGGAAAAGAGGCTGGAAATAGAAAAAGTTCAGGATTGTTGAAAACAGAGCTCGTAGCAATACAGATTCAAGAATTGTTTTTGTCTCCTGTTCCCTCGCAACTGTAAAAACTCCAGTGTTCGAAAAAAAGAGATGGCCCTAAAACCCACTTAAATCAGAATTTTTCTAAAGATTCATATTACAATGCTTCCTATAGGTCTTCTTCTAGACTCGATCTTGCTCGGAAGTAAAATAATGGTGAATTTGTCTAGAGTCACCTCAACTCATTTTCAAACATGCCTCAACCCAACAATATTCTGTATCCTAGATTCATCCCCATGTGTCATGCTTGAGGTAAACAAGGAAACATTTGTCCTCGGTGCTATCAAACAAGTCTGTGAGTGAAATGTGTGAATAATAATTATGTTCGAAGTCTTGATGATCATGTTAAATGTCTTGATGACAAGCTGACATACTTGACCCAAACGGTAAACGTGGAGAAACTTGTGTGGGCTAAAAAGGGGGAGATTGTGAACCACAACAATAATGACATGTCAAGTGCTCATATTGCCTTTAAGAATCACAATGCTTCTGTGTTACCTTGATAGTGGATGTTTGTGCCATGTCTGGTTACAAGCCCTTATTTTCCTCTCTTAGAGATAAACAAATAGATGGCATGACATTTGATGATGGTGCTAAAGCCCTCATTCTAGTAAGAGGGACTGTAAAAATTAATGGGCTACCTCCATTCTATGGTGTGCTTTATGTTATGATATTAAATCTAATTTGATTAGTATAAGTCAATTTTGTGATGAAAGTTTTGAAGTTAGATTTGTGCTCAATAATTTCACTATAATTGACTTAGAGGGATATTTAATTAGGGAAGGTACTAGAACTTTAGATAAATACTATGGGGTGTCCCCCACCTGAGCCTGCGTAGTTGGCTCTTTGACGATCTACAAGGGTATCTTGTCACGGTTCTAATTCTAGTTTATTTGCTATTTCAATCCCATCTTGCTATATGCAAGCTATTGAACAATAGTGTTGGTAAAGGGCAATATGGGTGGAACTCTGAGATCTTTAAGAAAATCATATATGTGACCTCACCTTGCCCTTCAACAAGTACACCCATCAAGTGCAAATTCGTTTACTCGATTAAACTTTGCTTTTATATTATTACAAGGCTCAATTGGTTTTCCTTGGTAATAGACAAGAGTATAGTGTGGATTATGAAAAAACCTTCATTGATATGGCTGAATTGACTATAGTATACACAGTTATTACCATAGTTACTTCACAGGCTTGGCCTTTCCATCAAATGAACGTAAAAATTACATTTCTCCATGGGGGTCTTAAGGAAGAAATTTACCTAACTCTTTCACTTGCTTTGTCAACGTCACGTAGATTTGATTTATGCAAATTGAATAGATCTATGTATGTTTTGAAATAGGCACCTCGGATGAGGTTTGAGAAGTTTCATTCTACATTGGTTTGCTTCTCCTTTGTGCAAAGTCAATGTGACTCCTCATTATTTTTTCGTAAGACCTTTGTTGGTAATGTTAATTTTCTTATCTATGTCGAAGACAGTGATTATAGGGACCATATTAATTACCCAACTTCAACAATTTGGGATTCTTTTCATATCAAAGACGTTGGTACTGTCACATACTTATCGGGATTAGAAGTTTATACTATTACTTATGTGTTTTTAAATCAATACAAATATACGCAGGATTTGGTGCATGTTCTTTGGTGTCTCCTTGATATCTTGAAAGAGTAAAAGGTAGGATTGGATTTTCAAATCTTCTATTGAATCATAGTATCATTCTATGTTAGCTGTGTGCTTAGAGATTGTGTGGCTTGAGGCCTTGTGGCAAAGTTGGATTTCCTTAGTCTAACTCAACTCCTCTATATGCAAACAATACTGATTGTCATCAATCCTTTATTATAATCGAATCAAGTACATTGAAGTTGATTGTTATTTTATTCAATAAGTCACAAATATTTATGTAATTTTTCTATCTTATCTTTTCACTAATTTTCAGATTGCCGATGTGTTTACTAAAGCTGTGACCTATCATCATCATCAATTATTTGTTAGCAAATTAATGCTTCTTGATTATCTTATATCAATTTGAGAGGGAATGTTAGTAGAATATATCGTATCTCTCTTCCCCATTTATGTCATGTAACATATTAGTGTATCTCTAATTGTGGAAATTAGATATTGTAATGACAATTAGGAGTCAATTAGGTAGATATTCATGCAGTTAATTAGGGACTGTTAATGTTGTACATTTTGTATAAAAAAGGGCTCCTCCTTCCCATTGAGAGGCAATTCAGCATTCATGCAAGTTATGTTACACTCCATCATATGGGGAGGAGTATGTGTAATGTAAGCGGAGAAATTTGTTTGTGGTTATTATGCTTATGACTCGTGCATGCTAATTCTCTCAGATCAAATTGTTGATCAGCATAAGCAACAAATTCAAGTACTGCTACATTGTTTACCTTACAAATTCAAATGCCTGATCTTTCGATATTGACCATGTTGAACAATCCATGGAAATCTGTGATTTCTATTGAGTTTTTTGTAGGAAACTAGCACCTGTAATTGGTCTGAAGTCCCCTTTTAGAACCTAGTAGTCAATGCCAGGCTGCTCGTGGATGGGCATAAGACTGCTGTGATGCACCTGAATCGGTCACGTTTTTTTAGTCATATTGCTGCCTGCAACTGCATTGTCAATCTGATCTCTTTTTGCAGAACCATGGATAAAATACTCAAAACATTTTGATTCCCTCCTCTATTCCGTGGTTGTAGAACTTCTGGAGTCCAAATCCAACTACCCATATTACCAGTGACAGAGAGAATATAAGGACTCCTATTAAAGTTGCCCAAGTAGGACTTACTATGTTCTTTCTAATTCTGTTAATAGGAAGGAATTACTCCATTATTGATCACCACTAACTGCAGTGGTTTCCATGGTGCTGAGTCAGAAAGGGTTTTGGGGATCTCTCTCTCTTCCCCGTAATGATAAGAGCTTAATTCTCTCCATTCTATGACTTTGATCGTTGCCTGAAATGATTCTGTGCTGAAAGATTCTGGGTGGCACAGAAAACAATTGGCATAAAAGTTCGAATGCCTTGGCATCATAATGCTTACCAAATGGATTGTCGCAATGTTTGTGTTTCTGTAGGCTTCAATTTAGCAGGTTGCGTGAAGTTTATTTGTTTTTATTATTTGAATTAGAGCATTTAGATTTCCTGCTGTTCTAAGCATTTTAACCTATTATTTTTCTGCTGGCAGTTGAGGTCCGAAGGGAAAGATTACATTGTGCAAGAAGGAGATGTGATGCTGTTTCGCTTCAATGTCTGAAGAAGCGGTCGCTGGTGCGTGACTTAGTCCACAGCACGGTTTAGTGGAGTCGTGGAGGAAAGTATTGGTGTGTCGTAGAGAAAAACATTTGTTCATTCTTCCAAACGAAGGCAATTAGGTACCGATGATGAAATAAAAAAAATGGATTGATTGTACAGTAGTTCACCATCGAGCATTTTTATGGTTAGCTTCTGCAGCTATGCCGTCGCCTATTTTTTGACCGTTATACGGTTGAACTTTAGAATGAAATTGTAACAAATTCAACGGCAAATAGAATTGAAAAATCCTGTTATAATTCAGATTGAATTTGCTTTGTGTAACAGGAACATGCTTCCTTCCCTGTTCCCAACTCATGTCTCTAGAAAAATTCTAAAAGTAACCTTAGCCCTTTTTTTTTTTAATAAGTATTCCGAACTTGTACTTGTTTTTCAATATTTTTTTCCTAAAGGGGATCCTCCAGAACATTAAACAGAATATATATATG